>JAIGNY010004575.1:1377500-1480000 GCA_020152595.1 Chiridota heheva | reverse complement strand
ATTAAAATTAGTGGTTGTGTTGTCACGTTTCTTGAAATTCAAACTGTTGGGTGATTTCCCAGAAGATCAGTATTACGTGATAATATAATTCTGAAGTTTGATTTGAAACTTTGTATTTTGAGAACTTGCTTACTGTAGTTGTTTATTACAGTTATGTAGGATGGATTTCTGGGTGTGAATTCGACCAGTGAAATGGACAAGTTTTCAACAATAAAAAATTATCTATTGAGATCAGTGTTTCTCATTTTCTGTCTGTAGGATTGATCTATGTGATTCCTTTAACATACAAGTCAATGGTGTAACTCATCCCCCTCCCCTCCCCCCTTCTCTTCCCAGTGGCAGTGGCGTAGCTAGACTTTGTTGCAGGAGGGACAAAACCATAAATATAAAAACAAAAAACATCTTTTTGGAAACTTCTGGCCAGGGGTACCTCCCCTAGCTATTTTACTGCCCCTTCCCCACTCCAACTACCCCATCTTCCAGTACCTCTAAGCTAGTCAAAGCCATACTCTCCTGTTAATCTCTCAAAGTGGGATGCATTGGCTCAACTAATGTTAGACTACAGGGACTCCTGAACATGTGTTCATTTCTTCATACTTATAATGTACATTTCATAATGTACAATTTCAAATTGTTCCTGGTTTTGATCCAAGAAGTACTTGCTCGTCTCTTAAAAGAAAATTAATATTTAAAAAACAAATCAACCAACAACAATATTTTGAAAAATATTTTATTTTCATTGTTGGTATTGCCTTTCATGAAAAAGCTAGGAGGGACATATCGGAAATACCATCCATAACTGATTCCATCTCCCTTTTAAAAAAATGTTGAAAGACATGTGCGTCCCCTTACATTGTCCATGTAAACTCAAATTTGTTCGAGCGCCATTTGTATAAGATCTTGAACAGCTTTTTTATTTGTTCTTAAAGTCAACAAATTTTAAGAAGTGCAAATTTTGATCTGAAATTCATTTAAAAAATATTTGCCTTATTCCTGCGTTCATTGTGTCTCGTAGTAATTGCAATTTTTTAATCAAAGCTTTTATTGTTTGTGCTTTTATAAGTGGATATTGAATATTAATCATTATATAACCCTCTTGAGTAAAAGATTGGCGTATCCAGGCATTGAGTGCACACCATTTATGCCAGAGGTTATACAATTCCATTTTTGTGTTGTATGTGTAGACTTGTTTTTCTCAAGTCTGAATTATTGCATTTGAGGGAGCATTGATTTTAGAACCTCATTTGACAATAATTGATATTTTTAGAGTTCAGAAGTGAAGAGATTATTAATTTGAAATTTGTTTTCTAATGTTTTTCTTGTGATGGTTTTGCATATGGATATTATGGGTATGGAAAACTTGTCTCTGAGGAAGACGACTTTAACCATCTGTACTCAGTATTAGCTATATGGTATACTATTTAAACATTTTAACTTGTGTTCTTCAAAGTTAAGAATTAAAAATTTTAAAAGAATTAAAAATATTTTAGTTTCTAGATCAATCAACTCTTATGTGCAAATAGGTTAACTTTGATATTTTGTATTCTCTATGCTTGAATGTAAATTGATTGACTTTGAATCGTATACAGCATAAAGGCAGTGACACACTGAACGCGACACGGCGAGCGATTTTTTAAACAAAATTGAATAAAACAAAGGAAAAGGAACATTTTAACCTCTTGTTTTCATAGATGGATCGTCATCGTATGGCTATTCAGATGATAAGTAAAAATTGATTAAAAGGGTGTTTCTATGCTTATTATAGCAAAATTTGCATTCAACAGAAAATCGTGCCCCACTTAAGCGAATTTTTCCACAGTTTGAACAAAAAAAGCATTTCTAGCAAAATTTGCAGTATCACCAGAAAGCCTTAATTGTAAACTTTATCATGTGTAAGCAAAAATTCAAAGCATCTTATAGTATTTGTTTCTTGTATCATTATCTAAAAAATTGTTTGGTGTGTTACGGCCTTTAGCAATTTAATCTGCCTGGACCTTTCATTTGTTCACCTGGGTATTTATTTTGTGGTTCCCCAGCCCTCTGGAAAACCTTTACTCCCACTTGATTGGGCAACCTTAACCCAACCTCTGCTCCCATTGATCCCTGTGGGCAACCCAGTCTCTCTGCCATGTTGTATGATGCCACACTGTGGGAGTCTCTAAAGCATAGAAGTAATTCACGAATGTGATCTGGCATTGAAGCTAAAAGATTAATTGTGCATTTCAATATCTTCAAAAAATCTTTCATTGTCTTAATCCCTGCTTTTTAGCTCAACTATTCGAAGAGTAGTTGAGCTATTGTACTACACTGAGGCCGGCGTTGGCATATTAATTCGGTTATTTGCATAACAATAGACTTTCGTACAAAATCTTTAAAATTTATGAGCGCATAACTTAAGTTATGAATGATGTACTTTCGTGTAACTTGGCACAGGTAGAGTACATTGGTGCTGTTCAAATAAGCATGATTGTGGGTTGTGTGTGCATACTAATTAGCTTATTTGCATAACAATGAAAATGTTTGTATCTATGATATCTCTTAAATTAAAGTGGAAGTGGGGATTTTGTTTACACAAATGATCAAATATGTGAAGACCATTGTCTACACTTAATAATGAGGTGTAATGTGCATGATAATTAGGTTATTTGCATAACAATAGAATCACATAAAATATTTAACCTTTAAATAACTTGGGACTTGTTACAGGGGTAGAGGACATGGGCACCGTTCAAATGAGCATGATTTGGGGTTGGTGTGCATTCTAATTAACTTATTTGCATAACAATGAAAATATTTGTATCGATGATATCTCTTGAATTAAAGTGGGAGTGGGATTTTGTACACAAGTGATCATATAATGTATGTGAAGAGCATTGTCTGCATTCAATGGTGAGATGTAGTGTGCATATTAAGTAGGTTATTTACATCACAATAGACTTGCGTACAAAATATTTATCCTGAGATAATAAATTGCTATTTGGTACAGGGTAGAGGGCATTGGTACTGTTCATTTGAACATGATTGGGGGATTGTGTGTGCATAATAATTTACCTATTTGCATAGCAATGAAAATATTTGTATATGTGGTATTTCTTGAATTAAATTGGGTATGATGATTTTGCTTAAACAAATGATCATACGGTATATGTGAAGAGCATTGTTCACACTTAATCGTAGGGTATAGTGTGCATTGACCTGAGATCAATAATAAATGGCTGATGACTTTGATATGATATTGATATTCCTGACATGAATAGCAATACAAATTGTTTGTCTTCCTGTGAATAAAGAAGCAAATGAAAATAAAAGATTCCTTGCTTCTAAAGAATGTTAAATCAGGGGTTTAAGAAATATAAACAATGAGCAGAATGTGGGGTAGAAGATGACATGATAATAAAGTAGCTGAAAGAATTAGGATGAGGTCATCTGGGACAAGGTAGAATTGTATGTAAGGCAGGGTGCGGTGGGATGTTGGTCAGGATGTGTTGGCATGTTAGACAGAGTGGATTGGCATGTAGAACAGGGTAGGTTGGCCTGTAGAACAGGGTGGGTTGGCATGTGGAACAGGATGGGTTGGCATGTGGAACAGGGTGGGTTGGCATGTGGTGGAATGTCATCTGGATTTTAGTTGTGATGGCCTGTGGGTCTTGCAAGTGGTGGAATGACATACAGTACCAGGTTTTCAGGTGTGATTGCATGGAGTATAAGCGTGGTGTGATATTGGGGACAATGTTGGGATGGAATGTGGGACAGTTTAGAATATGCATTATTAGCGTTGAGGGGATTTGTATCATTTCCAATGTATAGTTTGTCATAAGTTAAGCAATATTGTTTCGCATAATGTTGCTTTAATCTTATTGTACATTTTTCATGCTGCTTGACACGCATATTTTCTTAAATTGGAAGTTGTATTACAGTCCAGGATGTACTTCGGGGAAGGATACAGGTTCGAAAGGGGGTTGAATGACATTCTTTTAATGACATTGGCAAGTCAGGGCCTCTCCTTTCTTTGTTATTCAACTGATAGAACTAAAAGAGGTGTTATAGTATGCTGGTTTTACATGTTTTCTGAGTTACTGGGTGAGGTAACCTTGAGCTTTTTTTGTCTTCAAACATCTTGGAAAACTCAAAGATATTTTGAAGCCTGTAGTGCAAATGAAAATGTAAGTGCATCTTTCAAAGCCTAAGTAATTTGAAATCATCTGCCCCTGCTACCCTAATTCTGTATATACTTCCCTCTATAAGCCCATTCTCTATACTAGCTTTGAGTAGTAGAGCATACTGTCCTTCGGACAGTTTTAGTTATTGATTAGACTTAGAGGAATGCTTAAAATAAAAAAAAGATCAGTATTCTATCAGGGAAACAAAATACTGTATTCTGACATAATTTTTTTAACATTTGTTGTATTGTCCAATAATATATTGTAATATGAGATGATATATATCAGGAAGCTCAAAGTTTAGTTTTAAATTTTTTACTTTTCATTGTGGCACCTGTTCATCATTCACCTGTTCATTTGGTGTTTGATTTTCAGGAAACCAAATGGGCCTAACGAGCAGTTATTTTTTATGTGCTGTTATCAGTGCTAGTAGACTTATTGAGTCAATATTTGAGCTCTGCTTTCCTTTATTCCTGATTTATTTCGGCATTTTGGTCATTAAAGCAACAAGATTGAGCTGTTCGTCAGATATTGCCTTTCAACAGGTTTTGTTTTTAGGCATGTTTTGTCTAATTAACCCATTTCTGCCGATTCTGCAAAATATGTTTATTCAAATTATGCACTCTTCTTGGAAGAATTAGGTTTTGCCTTTAATGCCTTATGGTAGATTTATTCATATATGGGTACTTATTTTGATATAGAAATGTTGATTCAACATTAAAATTATATTTTGAGGGAATTATATCTCTATCCTGGATAATTTATGGATTATACAAATTTTTATAATAAATATTCAGCACAACCTCAGAATTCTGCTTTCATTTATTTTTTTGTCGCACATATTGGAACACATTCTGGAATGGGATATGAAAAGTAACTGTTGCAACTGACTTGCAGAGTTTTTCTCCTTTTATCTGAAATATTTTGTAAAAACAGCTTCTATTTTTAAAATGGATTTCTATTGTCAAAATGGACTGGAATAAAGCCTCCACATTATCACTATACTCCTTTTTTGGTACTAAATCTACTCCGTACCAGAATAGCAAACAACAATTTTGTTAGCTATTCTGGTACAGAGTTTTTTAACTACTCAAAAAAAGGTATAATGGTAATGTGAAGGCTTTATTCCAGTCCATTTTGACAATAGAAATCCATTTTGAAAATAGAAGCTGTTTGAACTTCTGAATGTATTATATCAAATTCCTATTTTGACGGATGACATTTAGTTGTAATCATTCTTGAAGATGCGCTTGCTGCAATAATTCTTAAATTTGTGTAATGTTGCTCTAAATTCATATTTTCAGTTAAGTAATAAATCTTTTTTTTATTGCACTGCAAAGAATTAGAGAAGTAGAAAAGTGCTGGAAGAAGTAGCAAAATATTGGAAGTGAGGACATTGCAACATTTGCCATCAATACTTTAAACAATTTGTATATTTTAAGACATAAAAATTCTAGAAGCTGTTATATGATCAGATTTGGCCAACTTTGAAGTAAGATATCATGTAATCCTTATGATAGATAACAATGCTCATGAAATCCTTATGATAACATGCTCATGTGATCCTTATGATAACATGCTCATGTGGTACTTATGGTAGGTAACATGCTCATGTTATCCTTATGATAACAATGCTCATGTCATCCTTATGATAACAATGCTCATGTCATCCTTATGATAACAATGCTCATGTCATCCTTATGATAACAATGCTCATGTCATCATTATGATAACAATGCTCATGTCATCCTTATGACAATGCTCATGTGATTTGAAAAGTTCACTACAGTGAGCAGACGCCTGTTTCTCCATTTCATAAAAGGTGGTAACTGCTTCATCCCTGAGACAACGTAGTATCTACTGTACAAAACATTTTGCAAGGTTAATCATTTCCCATGGTGTTGGATGTTCAATTTCATTATTCTTGTGATGGAAGACATGAGCTGGATAATGTCATGGTTTCCTGACGTTTGACATTTTCTTATCAATAAATTATGACCTGTCATAAAAGAGAGTAGATATTGAATTATGCAAAATGTGTTTAAAGGATATTCAGGAATGATGATTGCTTTCCCACATTGAAATTTTAATTTTTTGGTTCTCGCCTGTCAGACAGCATTATTTGAAATCTTGGTGCTGGTTTCATATTCTAGTTGCTTAGGATTTTTGAGAAACAAACTTGCCCTCAACAAAAACAAAATATTTTTCGCTCACCAATGTCAGCAATCTGCTACTTAAAAACTGGGGTAGCCAAAATACAAATTGTTTGCCAAAATAATATGATAAGAAATTGCAAACCAATGAACCAGTTTACCCAATGTAAAGACATTTAAGTTTTCAGAATGATCAGCCAAACATGGGTCTATATTCAGGTTACTTTACAGTCAGTGTTCTACATGTATGATATGGTTCTACGTGTATGATATGGTTCTACATGTATGATATGGTTCTACATGTATGATATGGTTCTACATGTATGATATGGTTCTACATGTATGATATGGTTCTACATGTATGATATGGTTCTACGTGTATGATAGGGTTCTACGTGTATGATATGGTTCTACGTGTATGATATGGTTCTACATGTATGATATGGGTTCTGGTGTATGATATGGTTCTACATGTATGATATGGTTTCTGTATGATATGGTTCTACGTGTATGATATGGTTCTATGATATGGTTCTACGGTATGATATGGTTCTAATGGTATGATATGGTTTCCACGTGTATGATATGGTTCTACGTATGATATGGTTCTACACGATGATATGGTTCTACGTATGATATGGTTCTACGCGTATGATATGGTTCTACGCGTATGATATGGTTCTACGCGTATGATATGGTTCTACGCGTATGATATGGTTCTACGCGTATGATATGGTTCTACGCGTATGATATGGTTCTACGCGTATGATATGGTTCTCTGTATGATATGGTTGCTACGGATGATATGGTTGTACGTATGATATGGTTTGATATGGTTTCTACGTGGTATGATATGGTTCTAATGTATGATATGGTTCTCACGTGGTATGATATGGTTCTCACGCCAGTATGATATGGTTCTCGTGTATGATATGGTTCTCACGGCATGATAGGTTCTCACGTATGATAGGGTTCTACGCGTATGATAGGGTTCTACGCGTATGATATGGTTCTACGCGTATGATATGGTTCTACGCGTATGATATGGTTCTACGCGTATGATATGGTTCTACGCGTATGATATGGTTCTACACGTATGATATGGCTCTACGTGTATGATAGGGCTCTACGTGTATGATAGGGTATGATATGGCTCTACGTGTATGATAGGGCTCTACGTGTATGATAGGGTTGTACGTGTATGATATGGTTCTAATGATATGGTTCTCCGTATGATATGGTTCTGGCGTGTGATATCAATTCTGGCGTATGATATGGCTCTACGTGTATGGTATGGTTCTACGTGTATGGTATGGTTCTACGTGTATGGTATGGTTCTACGTGTATGGTATGGTTCTACGTGTATGGTATGGTTCTACGTGTATGGTATGGTTCTACGTGTATGGTATGGTTCTACGTGTATGGTATGGTTCTACGATAAGTGTATGGTATGGTGCTACGTGTATGGTATGGTTCTACGTGTATGGTATGGTTCTACGTGTATGGTATGGTTCTACGTGTATGGTATGGTTCTACGTGTATGGTATGGTTCTCACGCGTATGGTATGGTTCTCGTGTATGGTATGGTATGGTTCACGTTATGGTATGGTATGGTTCTACGCGTATGGTATGGTTCTACGCGTATGGTATGGTTCTACGTGTATGGTATGGTTCTACGTGTATGATATGGTTCTACGTGTATGATATGGTTCTACGTGTATGATATGGTTCTACGTGTATGATAGGGTTCTACGTGTATGATAGGGTTCTACGTGTATGATAGGGTTCTACGTGTATGATAGGGTTCTACGTGTATGATAGGGTTCTACGTGTATGATAGGGTTCTACGTGTATGATAGGGTTCTACGTGTATGATAGGGTTCTAGGTGTATGATAGGGTTCTAGGTGTATGATAGGGTTCTACGTGTATGATAGGGTTCTACGTGTATGATAGGGTTCTACGTGTATGATAGGGTTCTACATGTATGATATGGTTCTACATGTATGATATGGTTCTACATGTATGATATGGTTCTACATGTATGATATGGTTCTACATGTATGATATGGTTCTACATGTATGATATGGTTCTACATGTATGATATGAACAGAGAGAGATGTGACTCGGGTTTGAAGTTCACTTAAATCCTTTCCAGAGCACATACGGCTAGTGCTTTTTCTATTAACTTATGGTGGTGCAAACGGTTGAAATTCAATGACTTCATCTGGATTGGACACCTGTTTATTGCAGGTTATTTTCCTGCAATTGCTTGTGCTTGTTTTCTTCTGAGTGGACTGAAGCAAATGGGAAGTAGGACACAATGCAGATTTTTCTCTGAGAATAAGATTTGGTACCATTTGAATCGAGTTTAGCTCTGTAACCACTGCAGCAACTACACTTTCTTTAACTACTATACTTTCTTAGATACAGCATATTGCAGTTGTGTCTCAAAATACGCCAATTGTATCCAGAATTAGGGGCGGCGGAGCGTTCAAAATATTGGGGAGGGAGGACTAATGCGGTCAGGTGACTTGTGATAGCAATATTGTTGTGGGGGGAATAATGCGGTCAGGTGACATGTGATAATAATATTGTTGTGGGGACTAATGCGGTCAGGTGACATGTGATAGCAATATTGTTGTGGGGGGGGGACTTATGCGGTCAGGTGACATGTGATAGCAATATTGTTGTGGGGGGGGACTAATGTGGTCAGGTGACATGTGATAACGATGTTGTTGTGGGGGGAGGGGGGATAATTAGGTCAGGTAAGGTGACAGCACATGTTCACCTCAAATTATTGGGGGTGGAGGGGGGGTTGAATCCTTCTGGCTCTGCTGCCCCTGGGAATAAAATGTCTACATTATTTGGTTGGCACTCTGTTATATTAGGGAGGCTATAGTGAAAATTCAAAGTGGCATGTAACTATTTATAAATAGGCTTAATGAAAGATGGTAGTTGTAGGAACAATTAAAAAAAGAATCATGTCAATAGGTAACACAGTCTCAAGTTATGAGAAAAAAGGTGTCACTTAGATTATCCAACATTTAATTTTGGTCAATTTTGAAGAATTAAACATTTTTAAAGCATAATAAATGTTAGGACGTGTTACTTTACCACCGATATCAAGTATTTTCTTGTTCTGTATGATATTCTCTTCAACTTAAAAATTATAAATGATTGAAAATATGATATCGTTAAAGAATTAATGACATAATTAAAGTGTAAAGAAACCATAACATACATTAAATTGGGAAATGTGGGACAAATGCGTTGTAATGTAAAATTCGCTAAAATTTGATTTGAATGCAGTTTTGAAACCAAATAAGCTGTGTTGTTCTTAGCAAATGGTTAGCCATGTATCAAATTAGCATTTAAGGATATGATAAAGGAAGGAAAAGTCTAATTAATGACCTAAATAATTAACATTGATGAAAAGTGATACCATTCATTGGATCAAAGTTTGCAAATCTGAAATTATTTCAGTGTGCTTCAAATAAGCCGACAGTTGTAAGATTCTAGCTAAAATGTGTATAATTTGAATAACAAGACAAACAAACACATAATCAAAAAATAATTAATAATCATATTAAATTAATTGGAATCCCCCACATTTTGGGTTATGTACTATGAATGACATTGTTCAAAACTAACCATTTAATTTGATTAAAACCCAATTTGAATGAACTTGTAATATTTTAGAATGTTGAAATAATACAAACTTTTAACTACTGATTAATTGTTAATGAATTAATGAATTAGGATTATTAATTAAAATGTTTAAAGTATGAGCACAAAATGAATACAATTTTTATAAAACTAGAACGGTAAATACCGTAATGGTTCGCATGCCCATGCAAATTGACACCCATATCATATGACCCGGCCAATTATTAAAATGGCATCTTACACTAAGTCCCACATGGCATCCCATGTCCCACATGGCATCCCACCCCATGTTCCACTAGCATCCCACCCCATGTCCCACATGACATCCCATCCCATGTCCCACATGGCATTCTACCATAGATCCCACATGGCATCCCACTCCATGTCCCACATGACATGTGTTCCACAGGGCATCCCATCCTATTTTCAGCAATATTTAAAATTTAATTTCCTACACAATAACTAAACATTAGTTACTTAATCACGGTAGGCCTACACTATAGATTTCAGTCCAAAATGGCTGCTGCGGCCCACAGTGTATTAATGTGCGTACACTACATTAGCTACCTTACAAAGGTACTGTACAGTACTGCCCTTACTAAAGTACTGTACAGCACTGCATGCCAAAATCCCTGCTAAAATTGGCTTGAAATTACTCTAAAACCAGCTGATGAATCATTTAAGCTTATCTTAATATAAGTAAGTTATTCTTAACATTACGTACGATTAGAAAATGCAAATTAATATATATTGCCCTCAAAATACAGGAATTCCAGCTACAGTACGGCGTTGTTTACAACTAGAACTTAAAAGTTACAATGCAATTTTGGTGCGATTGCGAAATCTTGGGCCAATTAGAAAATGAGTTGCTTGCCGTATTAATGGGGCGTTGTGACTAATTATGTCCTATTTTAAAAATAAGAAAATTCTCTTTCAAACAATGATTTAGTTTTTGCAATTGTATTTTGATAAGCATGCAATGAAAAAAAAAAAAAAACTTTTCTATGAAAAAAATCATCAAAAACTGGAGATATTGTCTTTCTTTCTGGCCACATATTGGATACAAGTGATTAAGGATGTATCGCGGATTGCTTTGTATAACCTACCCCGTATAACACAACATAATATCGCGTCCCATAAATTTCACACGGTTTCAAGTCTCTGATATAGCATTTTTTATTGTCCCGTAACTCAGTCAAATTTTCATCAAAATGTATAATTTTGGTCTTATATGAAAGGTGATACTACGCAAATTATTGATATTATACTAACTTTTAGATATGTGTAATAAAAGTAGTAAATATTGTAAGTTAAAAAGAAGTTTTTCTTACACATTAAGTTGTGAGTTATAAAATAGTAAGTGCGCATGCTCGCTAATCGTGAAGTTGTCAAATCTGTGGTTACACATCACATCGGGAAATGTTATTGCTTTGGCCTCCCTAATTATATCCTGTTTTTTATTTAATGAGCGAAACTTGTCCTAAGAAAATTGCTTGATAAATTACCAGTAAATCTGATACATACTAGTGATGTCATTTCTGTTGTGGTTGTTGATTGGCTTGCCAGGATTTGTGTCAATATTTCTGCAATCTTTACTTGTTTTGTATATTTTATCTCCATGTTAATTAACATGATAATTGGCATCATTTTCTTTATTACAAGTTTGGTTGGAATAGAAGCTAAGATATTTATCTTTTGAGTAATGAAAGCCAAATTAGGAAATATTGGACAAAAATATGTAAATTAAGCAATTTTTGGCTAAATTTGGTCAACAAATGGCCAATTTTTGCACAAGTATAACTTCTTGTCAGTATTGAAAACAGAGATTTGTGTTACATATTTAGATTCTTCATGAAATTTCCTTTCCAATGATGCTAATCTAGAATTTTTAGAAAGAAAGGAAAGATAAAAAATACCAAACACGATTTCAATCAAATAACCCCTGAAAACTGCAGCGGAAAAATTATAACACCGTAGTCACTGTGGGACTCGAACCTGGTGCACTCGCGTGCTGGCCGCGTTCATATCCACTATACTACAAGATCATTGAAACTGGTGAAAATTATTATTATAAGAAAGGGTCCAAATAGAGGGGGTATGCCTTTATTTATTTATCAAATGAAAGGAAATTGCAAGCACTTTCGAACAGCAGTTCAACGAAGCATGTGCGATGTACGGTTTTGGTACACAATTTTTTGAGGAAAATAATTTTAAAAACGGGTCAAAAATGGCAGAAATTTATCAAGTTTCGAAGAAATTTCTCCAAGATGAAAGATTGCAGGTAGGGTTTATAAAAATTAGACCAGTAATCATTAGTATTATGTCTTAGGATTTGCGTGTTTGATTTTAAAGCAAGAGTTTTAAATCCTTTTCAACCAATTTTTCCTTAAAATTCTGTAATATGACCCCTATAAAAATTTACATTTTGTGAAAGAAATATCCATGATACCAAGATTACTCCATAGGACTTTGGTATTGTCCTGATTTTTTTTATAGATAGAGGTGGTTTGAAAACGGCGATAATATTGCCGCATGGTAGAGTATTAAAGGGTTAACATTATCACAGATGCTAATAGGAACAGATATGAAAATATTTATGTAGACTTTTCGCTTTTGAAATCATGGGATTTTATGAAGGTTTGCATAACCTGAAATCTGTAGGCTGTACTGTTTGTCACATGATTCCCCAACGTTGTGTTGCCATTTGTTTTAAACTTATATAAAGAAAATTGTGATCCAGGCACCAACATTTGTAGTGTGAATTTAATAACAGTAACAAGTAACAATGCGCTCAGTATTTCAATCTTTTGTACAAACTTCACCTCTGTTTTTGGTGTTCTCTACAAGCCCTCTTTTGAAAAAGATTTCCAAATGTATGTTCGTGATAAAGGTTTGAATTGAGGAATTGAATTAAGAATTTACTATGGATGGATTCTCCAGAAAATTTGTACTCACTAAAGCTTAAGATTTGAAAGATAGATGATGTCATTATTACATCACTTTGATGTTGTACTCTCTGGGCTTTAAAGGGATTAAATGTTTAAGGGTATTTGGCACAAGTTTGCAATCCAACCTTTTGAAAGTCTATTAGTGCAGTTGTTGCTAGAGTTGTCCATTTGTGTCTGTGTGTGGGGGGAAGGAGAGGGGGGGGGGGGATGTACGGACTCACATGAGCTTGCATTATGCCTAGCGGGAGGTAAGGAGTGCCACTTATCACCAATAGCTACATAGGCAATCAAGGTCATCACCTAGTTCACTTAAAGGCATGGAGACAAATGAGCTTTGAGTGGAATTTTACAAAAATGTTGACGAACAACCACCACAGAAATGATGTTACTAGAATTTATGAAATTTTATTGGTGATTTGTTAAGCAATATCGTGGGATGATAATTCTTATTGTTGATCTCAGTGTAGTTGTTTTGTGAATCATTTGGTAATTTGATTTTAGTGAAGTAAGATTAGTTAATAAAACAGCTCATTCTGTGTTTAGTAAGGTCTTGGGAACTTTTTGCATTTATAAAACCTAAATTCTTCAGATTCACTAACCTAATATTTTTTGAGGGCAAGTGTCTTTTGTATAGCCTGTAAAAATTATGTTTTATTCAAGAAGAAGGAAAAGCGGAAAATCTGATGTCTGTATTTTGTCAGAAATTATAAGCCTGCATATGATTGTCATTTTGTTTAAACAAAAGTAGAGAGGAGAGTAGCCTGTGACATTGCAGCTGTTTCACTGTTTCAGGACTTTTTTCATATTCATGAATTGAGAAATGTCCAGATTAATTATGCATTCATTGATTTTCATACTGGTTCATCTTAAAAGGTATGATTAATTATGCATTCATTGATTTTCATACTGGTTCATCTTAAAAGGTAAGATTGAATGGGTGAAATGCATAATTGGGAGTTAAATATGAGAGGTTTAGATCTGACAAACAGGTGTCTGTAATGTTATGAAAGATGTGTTTCTCTGCAGTGAGACTGAAAAACATGCAAATTGCCACATGTGTGAGGAAATCCACCCAGTTTCTTTGTTTATTAACATGCAAGTAATTAACCAAAGTGACATACTAATTTAAAGTGCTATGTGATACTCAGAAAGTTGGTAGCATAGACACAGATTGTGCTGCTTTATATTGATGCATGAGATGTGACCTTGTGAGATATATATCTTCTTTACATCATACAAATTACGTCTCTTTTTTTTCTTCTCTAGGTATGAAATATGCTCTTATCTAAGGATATATCTGAACTTCTGAAAATGTAACAAAGATTACAAATCTTGTTTTGCTAATTTTGCTTTTGTGAGATAGAAAGTATTATCTGTACTTTGATTGAATTTCAACATTAGTAACAAAGGGAAGTTGGAATTAGTCAGTTGATTGCAAAATACATTTCCTTAACCATAATGTAGATTTGATATCAAACTACTGGCATGTGGGGACTGATCTTATAGTTCACCGGTTTGGATGACATGGTGTGGCCCAGCAAGCTGCTGTCAAGCAAGCTGCTGTCACCCTGGAAGTCCTGTAGATGAAAACAAGAGGATCTCTGTAAAGTGTGACAAAGTGAAATCTCTAGAGTGTGCATGCTGGCGTAAGTCTCACATGTGTGTTAGGATGTATGACTACTGCCTAATGTAACACTGATCCAATGACATCTGGTATAACAAAATGATGATGTAATGGCAAATACAAGGTGGCATGTTGGTACCTAGGCAACGTGTAACCTAGTTGGATCTGCCTGCACTAGGGGTAGCTGGTTGCTAGGATATACCAACATGACCACAGCAACAATCCAAGTGAGTTAGGAACATTCCAAGTGAGTTAGGAATGTGTTGCTGTTAGGTCGATTGACCGAATAAGTAAATGAGCAGACGGGACTACCCGCGTGGTCGGCAGGGCAAGTGGTGATGCTCATGTGCTGGGCAGAAGATACCCAGTGAGTAATTAGGTACATAATATACATTGGCCACTGTAGGCAGTTATGTCGTAGTCGAAGCATGGGACCTAATGAATGCAATAAGTAATGTATACCAAGCTGGTGAGTTAGCTTTGGCACACACTGTGTTGAAGTATGGTACATAGAACTGATGTACATACAGCACATAATATAACTTGTAATGGTAATAGAATCACAAGGCAAAAGTGGGGCATAATAAAGAAATGATAACCATAAGTACATAGAAAGGTACTAAGAGAACTTAAAGGTACTTAGGTAAAGTAAAGCAACTTAGCTGGCAAACTGATTAGCTCCAAGACAAGACACCCTCTCCCTATTCTGCTGCAGTCAGAAATGATAGAAGGATGCACATGTGCACGTAGCCCACAAACTGAATAAACAGCAAAGACCTAAGAATTAATCAAAACATTCCACAACACACAAAAGTGAACTGAACCTGGAACACAAAGGGAATGTATAACAATAGCTACACACAACCTGAGACAATGCAAGTGGGGGGAGTACCAAACTGCTACAGGCACCCCACATTTAAACTGCAATTTTGAACATATTGTGATTGGAGGTAGGAAACCCTTCTGTAATGCATGAACATGTTAATAGCCTCTTGCATATCTGAATTGTATCTAAGCTTGCACGGTTTCCAAAACCAAAACTAGTTTTACTCGGAAAACCAGTTTTTCACCCGTAATGTAAACCAGCTTTAAACGTAAGTGCATTTTACAGTACTATAACTGCAGTGTACTGCACTGTTATATGATAGCTGCTAACGATGTTTACATCAGCATTTTTTGTAAATAATGTGGAAAATGATAACGGAGGCATTGATCAATAAATGTATTAATACACTTTAATGTTGTTTGCGTGTAAAGTGATTTTATATACCCCATTTGCCCCTCACATTATGCAGATTTTACCCCTTTGTCAGTCTAGGTCCCAAGGCAGTCATGTAAAAAAAGTTGTGACAAAGGCTGTGTCGACAGGCCATCTATATGCCCTTATTTACTCACGATTTCTAATTCATAGTTATGATTTCAATTTTCTTTCATATTAAAAATAAATAAAAAATTGTCGGATTCTTGTGGTGTGATGCTAACCATCGATTACTTGATCAGTGATCACGCAGTACAATTGTTGCTGATTTGCATATAACCTACGGCGGAAAAATCTTACAGTTCAGATCCCACCCACTTGATACTCAACATTTCTTCGAAACATTTAAAATGGCCAGGCCCGTGGCTCCTATTTTAATTTTACATAGCTCATAAATCTTCATAAATCATGCATGCCTCGTGTTATTTTTAGATTCATAATTATTCTTGCTATGCTTTTATTTCAAATAGTTTGTGCATTGCGGTGGCATTTGATACATGTAGTCATGCTGGTGTATGTATGTATGTATGTATGTATGTATGTATGTATGTATGTATGTATGTATGCCATACATACATTCATATATGTATGTATGTACACATGTATGTATGCCATACATACATACATAGATACATATATGTACATACATACACCCATACATATATACACCCATACATACATACACCAAATACATACATACACCCATACATACATACATACATACACCCAAACATACATACATATAAAAATGGAAAATTACCTGATATTGCCAATGTGATGCTGCTACAAGGACAAAAAGCCCTGAGCCTAATGTCATGTTTTCCTATTATATTTAATTAAGTCCTCCCCTCTTCCTCTCCACAGGGATGTAGCAAGATAGCCAAGAAAGCCACTGTTCCTTTCCATTCGTACATGATATTTTGTTTTTTTGGAATAAATCTGTTTTCATTAAAGCATTATTAAAAGCAAATATTAGATTGAGATCTGTCCATTGATTGCAATAGATCTCTATATGAGTCAAAAGTTGTTGAGGTCTATTGACAGATCCTGCATTATTAGATTTTCAGGATGTACCTCCCCACCCCTCCAATTTATTATCCCCTTGCCAACGAAGTTTATTTGTCCGTCCATCCATCCACATCTATTGTCCGTCCTGCTTTATGCATTGTTCAGCTACTATGAAACAAAAGATTTCTGCCCTAGGAAAGAAATTCAACTATTTTTATGGAAAGAAATTTATGTAAAGGAGAACAAATGCATTCCAGACTTGAATAGCAGCAATTAAAGGATTTGATCTGGGATGAAAAGAAGTTGAATAATAGATGTGACTGACTACTGAATGGAATTTATAATGAAGTGTCTTGCAAATGAATAGCAAAAAAAAAAAAAAAAAAAGGAAAAAAGAAAAGAAAAAAAAAGGTGAATAATAAATCTGACGACTGAATGGAATTTTAATGAAGTGTCTTGCGAATGAATAGCAAAAAACAAAACAAAGTTGAATAATAGATCTGATGACTGTATGGAATTTATAATGAAGTGTCTTGTAAATAAATAGCAAAAAACAAAGGTCTTTGCTTGAATAGAGTGGACACATAATACACTTAAAATAATCTGCAAATTAATCTGCACTGAATTTTCATTCTGATTTGGTAGATTGTTCAGGGAGGATATAGTAAAGGTTGGAATGATGAGTTGGTTAAGAGGAGTTGGGTTTTTTTGGTAGATGAGTAGATGGCAAAAGGTGAGTTGGGGTAGTAGGTGAATGGATTATGATAGGTGAATGGGGATGGTAAGTGAATGGGGATGGTAGGTGAATGGGGATGGTAGGTGAATGGGGATGGTAGGTGGATGGGGATGGTAGGTGGATGGGGATGGTAAATGGGGATGGTATGAATGGGGGATGGTAGGTGAATGGGGGATGGTTGGTAAATGGGGATGGTAGGTGAATGGGGATGGTAGGTGAATGGTGCATGAAGGATGGTATGTGAATGGAGGATGGTTTGGAGGATTGCAGGTGAAGGGGGGATGGTACAGTAGGTGAATGGATGATGGCAGGTGAAGAGGGTGAATGGGCATGTTGAGTTAATAGTTAGTGAGAAATTGGAGGAAAGATGGCATAATCATTGGTGGATGTAGGAGTTGAGATAAAGGTGGGACAGGGTGGCATGTGGGACAGGATGGTATGTGGGACAGGTTGGCATGTGGAGCAGGTTGTCATGTTGAGCAGGTTGTCATGTGGGACAGGTTGGCATCTGGAACAGAGGGTGAGATGGTAGGTGTGACAGAGGCTGGAAAACATGTAATTAGCGGCGAGGGGATTTGTATTGTTTGCGATGTCTGATAGATTTTGTGCTTCGTCCCTCCTACGCCATAATATACTATTGACAGATTGTTTGAAGTTAAACATAACTCCTGCAAATGTTTGTAATATTTGAGACTAGTGGTTCTGCCAGTGAAATTTGCAGGAGACCTGATGAAATGTACTTGTTGAAACAGTAAGATTTGGAAAGTCATCAATCTGGATTTTTCTGCATTTAATGTGTGTGTGCGTGTGTGTGCATTGTGATGTATGTATGTATTACATTTTCATTATAATGAGTACAATTTTGAAGTAGCATTGCACTGAAATGTGCGGGCATATTATTCTAGGGTGCATTGAATTATCAAACGCTCCTCATGCATGCAATTATGCTGCCCCAATTACTCAAAATTTGAACATGTTTTTCAATGACTTTTACTTGTATTTGATTATATGTGATGGGTGAACAAATCAGCAATCAATAACAGTAACAAACTATGGATGAGACTTCCCACATACCAACGTCATCACCTCTCGGTTGAGTGCACATATAATGAAATACTCCTTTGCTTTGTATAGTATAATATGTTTATTTTATATACATTGTTATTTACTGAGCTCCTCAAAATGAAACAATAACATGTATAATATCCAACATGTGAGGTGTTTTAATGTAACCACGAAGAGACCAGTTTTTAATCTGTGTTTCCTTGTTTCACTTCCAACCACCAAGAGAAAGGTTTCTGGTAATCTATGTTTCCTTGTTTCTCATCCAACCATGAATCAAAGAGCTTCTGGTATTCTCTGATTCTCTTCCATCCATGCAGAGAAAGCTTTCTGGTAATCTGTGTTTCCTTGTTTCTCTTCCAACCATGAATCAAAGAGCTTCTGGTATTCTCTGATTCTCTTCCATCCATGCAGAGAAAGCTTTCTAGTAATCTGTGTTTCCTTGTTTCTCTTCCAACCACCAAGAGAAAGGTTTCTGGTAATCTATGTTCCTTGTTCCTCATCCAACCATGAATGAAAGAGCTTCTGGTATTCTCTGATTCTCTTCCATCCATGCAGAGAAAGCTTTCTGATAATCTGTGTTTCCTTGTTTCTCTTCCAACCACCAAGAGAAAGGTTTCTGGTAATCTATGTTCCTTGTTTCTCATCCAACCATGAATGAAAGAGCTTCTGGTATTCTCTGATTCTCTTCCATCCATGCAGAGAAAGCTTTCTGGTAATCTGTGTTTCCTTGTTTCTCTTCCAACCACCAAGAGAAAGGTTTCCGGTAATCTATGTTCCTTGTTTCTCATCCAACCATGAATGAAAGAGCTTCTGGTATTCTCTGATTCTCTTCTATCCATGCAGAGAAAGCTTTCTGGTAATCTGTGTTTCCTTGTTTCTCTTCCAACCACCAAGAGAAAGGTTTCTGGTAATCTATGTTCCTTGTTCCTCATCCAACCATGAATGAAAGAGCTTCTGGTATTCTCTGATTCTCTTCTATCCATGCAGAGAAAGCTTTCTGGTAATCTGTGTTTCCTTTTTTCTCTTCCAACCACCAAGAGAAAGGTTTCTGGTAATCTATGTTCCTTGTTTCTCATCCAACCATGAATGAAAGAGTTTCTGGTATTCTCTGATTCTCTTCCATCCATGCAGAGAAAGCTTTCTGGTAATCTGTGTTTCTTTGTTTCTCTTCCAACCATGAAGACAAAATGTTTCTGTTAATCTGTATTTTTCTTCCTGTGTTTTTCTTGTAACCATGAAGAGAAAAGTTTCTGGTAATCTTGTTTTCTTCTTTTTCCTCAGGTATGTGCCTGCCAGGTTCGTGCCACTGGTAAGATGTATGCATGCAAGAAACTGGAGAAGAAGAGAATCAAGAAGCGACGAGGAGAAGCTATGGCTATAAATGAGAAGATGCTTTTACAGAAAGTCAATAGTAGATTTATAGTAAGTGCAAAAAGGAATAATTAATCAATTGGATGATTTTTGTTATGTGAAATATTTGATGTTGCACAAACGAAACAACCTATGGTATTTTACTGTTAAACAGTAGGTTAAAAATCCTCATTAACTACAAAAATATCAGAAATACTGATCAAACTTACCTGTCCATATGTTTTGTATATTAATGTCACCGGTTTTTTTAAGTCTGCCACATTTGTTGGGGAGTAGCTGATTCTAACAAATGTCTTTGGATCATAAAACTCTACCATTCAAAAACTTTGTGTTATTTTCAAATTGACAAACTGCTCTGCTCAGAATTGTTTGCTCGTTTAGTAAGAAATAGAGCAGAAAACTTTAGTAGTTGTCTATAGATTTTCAAATCTGTGTGTTTTGGGACGGAAGGGTGGAAGGATTAAAGTAAGTCTCTTAGGTGTTGCGTTAGGATCAAAGTAGATAAGGAGTGACGTCATTGGGTGTCTGATATAAACCTTCTCAAATAGGATGTTGAAAGATGCACACGGAATGGAAGGGATTTATTCTAAAACAATTGAATACTTTTTCTGAAACAATGGCTCGGATATCATCAATGCTACTACTTATACTGAACGACGTATGCAAAATTTGTATGTATTTATCCCATTGACTTATACTCAATATTTGAATGTACTCCATCAGTGATCACATCTGTAATCAAAACCATAACAAGTTGAGCTCAAGAACAAGACCAAATCCACATAATGTCACAATAACCAATGATCATGCTCTCCTTTGCCAGAGATTGCTCTTTAAGATGGTAATTTGACCAGGCAGCATTTTCCATCTCAGTGATATCTCGATGTAAACGGCTTCTATTGTCAAAATGGATTTCTATTTTCAAAATGGATTTCTATTGTTAAAATGGATTTCTATTTTCAAAATGGATTTCTATTGTCAAAATGGATTTCTATTGTCAAAATGGATTTCTATTATCAAAATGTTCTGGAATAAAGCCTTCACATTACCATTATACTCCTTTTTTGGTACTTACAAGAAAAGCAAACAAAAATTTTGTTAGCTATTCTGGTACAGGGTTTTTTGAAGTACCAAAAAAAGGAGTATATTGGTAATGTGAAGGCTTTATTTCCATCCATTTTGACAATAGAAATACATTTTGAAAATAGAAAGCTGTTTGTAGGTCAATTTGAAAAACCTATGAAGAAGCTTGTAGGGAACCTTGACATTTGAAGTCCCTCTTAATAGCTTGGAGGGTGCAAGTTTACGTGCCTCATATCAAGCTGTGGATCGTGTGTGATAAAGTACACCTTTGTGCTCATGTTTTGTGTGTCAGTGATGCATGGGTGAAACCCCTGGGATTGAAAGAAAGTGCCATTTCAGAGGGATGTAGAACTGTTGATATGGTGTATAAATGTCTTGCATTACCAATTTTCATGCATGCCTAATTACAGATATGTGTATGAAAGGAAAAGCAAAGCAATTACAAAGAATAGTTGTTGTAATTATCGATGCATAGTTCAGGAGAGTTAGTATAACAATTTACCCTTTAGATATTTCACTCCCTTTACTGTTTTTTAAGTTTTATTGATTGGAGCTTTCGGGTAACCAAAGTCAAATGTTCATAATGTTTTGTCACATTGGCTGTTTCTGTGTCACTGATATTGTTAGGATATTGGTTTGTTAAGTCGTACATAGATGAACACTTTTTGTTGTTGTTGAAAGAAGTTTATGCTTTCGTGTGATTTTTATGGACCAATTACCCAGTTTAAGCTCATTCTTATCTGACCTTGGTTATTTATGTTCCCCCTCTCCAAATTTAATTTGAAGATCATCACCTTACAAGATATCCTGGTAACTGATCTTCTGCACATACTTCCCCTCCCACCTCCCTTCCTTAAGTTTGGATCTCAATATATAAATCAAACGTGTGCCTTTTGTTCAAATTAGGGGCATTGGAATCCTCCTTACCAACTTGCAATAACTACTAACTGATGATACTTTCCCCTCTTCCTCCCTGTGATTGGGGCATTAGAGTTCGGTTAATAATAAGTGAATGAATTCATTACTATTAATAGCATTAGAGTTGGGTTAATGATAAGTGAATGAATTCATTACTATAGATAAGCATACAAGACATAAGCATTGTGCTCAGCTGTGTATTACACTGGGATTTTCACCTCACCAAGAAATAATCTACTACAAAATATTGTAAAAGGCAGATCATACACCAACAACATTTTGCTGTGACATATGTAAGCCAAATTGGGAGCCTCAGCCTCATCAAAGTACGTCAACCAGAAACGTTAGCACTGACAAGAGATTCAGGTGACAGAGCTCCCAAGAGCTGGTCTCTTGTTATCATGATTTATTCATAAGAATAGAAATAGCCCATGGAGAAACGATATTATTTGCAGATTTACCAGGGAAGTTCATTGGCATGGCTGAGTGAGTCTTGCAGGCATTTGGAGATTAACATACCACAAGGACGTCAATAATTTATGCACATAACTATTTTCCTCTGATGAGATCAAGAATGAAGAGAATGGTTTTTGCTGATTCTAGTCTTTTACAAAGATGCAGATGTTCGGCTAAATTCAGTCGTTTTGATGGTAAATTATGCAATGTAGGTTTCCGCCACTATTACGTACAGTTTTTCCTGAATTTGGGGTGAGGGTTAGTTTGAATTGTATAAAAGAGAACTTCAAGAAATGTGGAATAGTTTTATCTGGCTAGACTTAAGCTTGGGGTTAATTAAAAACAAGTGTATTAAAAAAGTTATCAGTATTGTTAGTGATAATGCTGTAATTATCTCAAGTTTTTCATAAAATTCATATCAGATTACAAAAAAAAAAAAAAAAAAAAAAAAAAAAAAAAAAAAAAACACTTGGAAGTGCTGAACTGGACAACACAGTATAGGTTGGCAATCCTATTTCATTTGTCATACCCCTTAGTTTAGCCTTTCTTTAAACACACCTTTTGTTCTTTAAATTTTACTTTAAAATAATTCAACCTTTTGATGTCTGGACGAGCTCCGCCAACCAATCAATCATTCAATCAAATTTTTCCTAACTTTTGTTTCCTCGCACAGGTTAGTCTAGCTTATGCATATGAAACAAAGGAAGCCTTGTGTTTGGTGCTAACGATCATGAATGGAGGTGACTTGAAATTTCACATCCACAACATGGGAGGTACCCCTGGGTTTGACGAGGAACGCGCCAAGTTCTATGCAGCAGAAATTCTGTGTGGTCTGGAGCATCTCCACCAGTGTCGGTATGTCTACAGGGATATGAAACCAGAGAATATACTCCTGGATGATCATGGTGAGTCACATCATAAGCATACAGGATGATGGAATAAGAGAGGGGGGAGGAGGGGGTATGTCATATCAAATTAACATGTGCATTCAATCCAAAAAGCCAGTGAATAAAAGTAAAAAAGTGGAGGAAAGAACATCAGTATAATTTTGTAGTTCATTTTCATTTATTTAAACTATTTTTTTTTTCCTATCGATTTTTTTAATTGAATAATCTTACTGCTACCCCCATAGATTTTTAATCATACTGCCACAATGCAAATTTCTGAATAAGCAGACCCTCTATATAGCTTATATAAATGACATCGCTTTCCAACTACCTACCATAATTTTCCGATGCGGGGTATCTGATTTAAACAACACACTGTTTGGGTCTTAGTAAAACGCCCATTCAAACTCATTTCTTAAAAAAATTTCATCCATATTTAATCAACCAGAGTGTGTATTCAATTAAACCTTCAAATAAAGTCCTTGAACATGAAAAAATGAGGGGTAATTATCAATTCCTGACTGCTCTTAAAGTACACTCAGTAATTGTGCTGGCATGTCAGGGCAATCTTTTATAAAGATGGCGTGACTATTAAATGGGCTCTTCAGTATAAAGGTAATGAGAACACCATTGTTTTTACCAGTTGGTGCTCAATTAGTTGATTTTTCTTCTTAATGCAATTAAATCTCCTTTTCAAAGGACTCTTTCTTGATTAATAAGTCAGTACTGTACTTCGGTGTGGTTTTAGTCTGTCAAAGGAAGCAGTTAGATCCATATTAAAGTTGTTTGGACATTGTTTTTATTTCCCACTTTTAAGTGGACTTCAGTTAAATTAGATCTTATTTATTACTCTGATGGCACAATGTAAGCAATGCTATTAAAGTGTCGTTACCCAACCAACCAACTTGCATATTGCTGTGGAACATGACTCAGATTGCTGCAGCACTGTGTTGATGAGCTTGCACAGCAGGACTTTTCACACTTCAATGAATGTAGCAATTATAAGTAACTAGTCTCTCCTGCACAGCAGAAAGAGACGTAGTTATCACTTTTTAAATATTTGTATTGTTATCATCCTCAAATGTTTCACTTAACTCTTGATAAGGTTGACCTACGATCTTGAAACTGGGTACAGGTAGCCTAAGGTATTGTCAAAATGAAAATGAAGAAGAGGGCATTGTGTTGTTGGCATACTGCTTAGCTCATTTGCATAATGCAGAAATATACTTTCTCTGATGTCTCTTCTCAATTATGATGGTGTTGATTGTGGACAGAAGCATAGTCCTCTTTGAGAGACTTAAAATGGATAGTTTTAATGATTTGAGTGTTTAAAGAGCTATCCATGAATGAGTTCACTTTACATGTTAAACAATGAGCTTTCCTGAGCTTTTTCAAATTAGGAATAAAATATTGTCTTCCCCCACCAACAATCTTGGACAAAATTGTTGTTGCACTTTTCCCCTTCTGCCCCATTTTAATGTTGGCTGAACTCAAACATTGAGACAGAAGGATACAAGGGGACCTAAGAATGTAAGAACATAACAACTAATTTTGTCAAAAATTGTAGATAATAAAATATATCTATTGGTGCTGGAGGGTGTTAGATAGGGGGCAATCCAAACTTTTCAGAAGAGGGTGTTTTCCCCCCTCTCCCTCCAACTTTAAACTTTTAAATGTATCATTTGGACACATAATATTTTTCTTTGAATAAGAAAATCAAATAACAGGAACAAATTAATTGATTCTCATTCAGACGAACATAGACCTACAAATATAACATGAAACAAATCCAAAGAGTTTTTGTAAGAAATCAATCTAATTGATGCAGTAATCACTTCAAGTCAATCATCTGTAGAAGAATACTGCAAGCAACAATGCTTCCTTGCATTGGATCTACTTCTTGCTGAAAATTTGACTGACACTTCAACCAAGAAACCATAACGATCTTGAAGATGGTAGATACCATCAGATTATTACAACAGTCAACGGAGGTGCTATAACTTGCTTTCCTGCCACAAGTACTGCAAAGTAGTAAAATATTGGAAGGGTGTAGGAGGGCCCCTCTCAGAGGAAGGGGGTGAGGGCGGGTACAAGACCCAAAAAAATATCCCGCTTAAAAAAAAAAAAAAAAAAAAAAAAATCCATCATGTTGAAGTTGCTACTATAATCTAGAAATTTTAGCAAAATACCTTTAATTATTTTGGAAATTTCCTTCATTTCTGGGCATTTTCTTTGAGTTTTGGAACATTTCCTTCACTTTTCGGAAAATTTCCTTCATTTTTGAGCAATTTTTTTCAATTTTGAGGAAATATTAATATTTATGAACTTTTCTTTAATTTTTGAGGACATGTTGCCAAATTTCACCTAAATTCCCAACAATTTTACCAAATTTTCAAATTTGATTTGAACAATTTCTCAGGTTTACCTCCCAACCGGTCAGAAAGCATGCAGCTTTTCCCCTATCCCCCACTGGGGCTTTGCCTCCCACCCCCACCGTGGCTTTACCCCCATACCCCACAGTGGCTTTGCTCCCACCCCCACCATGGCTTTACCCCCATACCCCACCGTGGCTTTGTTCCCATTCCCCATCCCCACCGTGGCTTTTCCCCATCCCTCACCGTGGCTTTCCCCATCCCCACCGTGGCTTTCCCTCCATCCCCACCGTGGCTTTGACCACCACCCCCACCGTGGCTTTGTCCCCATCCCCACCGTGGCTTTCCTTCCCGGTCTGGTCCCCACCAGTGCTTTGCCCCTGGACCCCTGGGGCCCTTTTTAGTGGGCCCCTGGACACCATGCTGATATGTGTCCCCCCCCTCCAATTCAAAAATGTTCCAGCGCTGTTGAATGTATCCTTTTCATGTTGTATATGATGGCTTCAATGGTTGTGAAATACCATCTTAAATGAAAGAGAACAGTCAAAGGAACAAAATGTTTAAGAAAATTGTCAAAACTGTTATTTGATTAAAACTGTTATTTGGTTAAAACTGTTATTTGGTTAAAACTCTTCTTTGGTTAAAACTGTTATTTAGTTAAAACTGTTATTTGGTTAAAACTGTTTTTTGGTTAAAAGTGTTATTTGGTTAAAACTGTTGTTTGGTTAAAACTGTTATTTAGGTTAAAACTGTTATTTGGTTAAAAGTGTTATTTGGTTAAAAGTGTTATTTGGTTAAAAGTGTTATTTGGTTAAAACTGTTATTTGGTTAAAAGTGTTATTTGGTTAAAACTGTTATTTGGTTAAAACTGTTATTTGGTTAAAACTGTTATTTGGTTAAAACTGTTATTTAGTTAAAACTGTTATTTGGTTAGGGAGATGTTGTTCAGTGCTCTCTGTAGAAATGACTGAAATCAGACTAGTTTTCTGAATAGATATTTTTCTGAGCTTATGTGATGTGTGACTATCAGATATGTCAAAAGATTATCAAAATAGTTTTAGTGAGATAACTGTGATTAACCCTGCTGGAAAAAAAATGCTGCACTGTATTTCAGAGAGATAATTTACTGTCAATAAAATACATGAACTTTTTTTAGAATATGGTGCTGTACACAATGTATCATATTTAATAAAGAGTGCATTTTAATGCTAAAAAGATTTTCTTCAGCAGATGGATGTACTGTGGGGTGGGGTTCATAGAGAGGCTCTTGATGTGTTAATGGGCCACAAGTATGAAGGATAGCACCCTGAGAAAGTCACCACTCTTGTAAATCTTCATTAATCTTCCATTTCCAATTTCTTGGGAAGGGAGATATTATTCAAATTGAAAGTGCTATCTGAAGTATTAAAGTATAAAGAATTTGAAATTATTTGAATTTTTATTTAAGATTTTATTTTGTACATTTTTCCATCATCTTAAAGTGAAGGAATGTGTGCATGCTTTGTAGCTTATAAAATTGCCATACACTTGACATCACAAAAAAACACAAAAAAACCCTTTTAAATAATCCACTGTGTTCATTAGTACCTTAGGAAACAGATCCTTCTTGATAAATCAGGAAACCGTACATTTTATTCATTTCACAGGATTTCAATCACTTGATAACAAGACTCAAAACACCTATCAATCTGAACACAGTGAAGGCTTAAAATGTTTGAGCGTATAATATCACGCCTATTTAACTTAGCGTTCCCTGCTTTGAATAAGAAATGAGTTCTAATAACTCATAATCATCAATACAACCATGTTCAAGTTCTCCGCAGACAGAAAAAACCAAAGGCAATTTTTGTGTCTAAGAAGTGATTAGTCATTTATTATGACTTTTGAAATTAAAATTTGAAACCATTAAAACTGCTTCTTTGAATGAAAATTGAGCTTTGAGAAGGCTTATATTAATAAGCACTTCATAAGGAGATGTGCTCTATAGGATACACAGTTTTGAATAGTTGAATGACTGAATTGTTAATCTAGCATTGAACTGCCAAAGTGAGCAAGTTTGACTGATTGGAATGGAAAGCGTTTCTGATGAAGACCTTTTAAATCTTTCTTTCGCAGTTTTAATGATTTTTGTGAAGTCTTTTAGCTCTTTAAAAGCATGGTTAGTGTTAATCAGATGTGCATTTTATGGTGCATACATTAGGGTGTGCATTTTATGATGTTAACTGTGGCTGAACTTACAAAACAAGTGTAAGTTCTCTGAACCATAGAGTCTTTCAGTTAAACAATAAACTAAATTGTTTTGGGTATAGCAGGGCTCCCAGTCAAACATTTAAAAAGCTTTATTGCAAACGCAGCTCTTTGTTGATCAAAAATGCTCTTTATAACCTTTATTTTTTGTTTTGAGTCATGCAAAATAAAATCACCAAAAATGTTCCAGTAAATTTTCATTTACAGTGTTTCATACAAGACATTTTAGTCAAGCTAACTATATTGCATATTTGATGTGGACACCCAGGCATGATTAATACAGAACAGACCACATGTGGCCATCGCCACAGGGTGGACTGGGGTGCATCATCGCCACAGGGTGGACTGGGGTGCATCATTGCCACAGGGTGGACTGGGGTGCATGCTCCCCAGTCTCTGATATAGGAACTTTTTCAATTGCAAAAAACTGATTATAAAATAAGGAAGTGTTTAATCTCATAAAGATAAGACTGGATAAGAGAAGATTAGTTACGCCCAAGATGATAATTATTTTCTGGTATTTAGGCTTCATTTCCTTTCCTAAATGCTGATACTGCAACAATACAAATAGGTACACCATAGAAGCTGATTACAGATCAGGGTCTTTACCCCCTTTATTTTTAAGTCACAAAAACTGCTACTTTTCAGCCAGTCAATGGTCACATTTGCCTCATGATGTATTTTTACATTGCATGAACACTGTGCAATGAAATCCCCTTTCTGAATAGGATTTGAGGTAATTTTTAACAATCAATATGTGGAAGCTTGGGGGTCCAGGGAGCAAAAGGCCTATTTTTTACATGGACAGTAGTCTCCAAAAAAGAGAGAACAATGACAAAATGTGTTCCACCATCCATTATAAGTCAATCTAGGTATTGCTAAAACTTTATTCATGTTTTTATGACATCATGAACAAAATAACTCTACTTCGATAAATTTACAGTAGTGGTATGATATTTTGGACATGTTGATTGTCTCAAATCAAAACCTGGAAGTACAATTTCTGAGCATCTAGAGGGTCAAAAAAGATCAAAGTTTTATTACTTCCAATCCTCAGTAAAATTTTAATCTTTTTTACCCGCAAGAAGTGGGTTTGACTTTTAAAACTCTGCTAGAAGCAATTAAAAACCCACCACAGATAGTTCAGTGATTTTACACATCAGTAATTACACTCCCAATGATCTATATGCACACAGTAGAACTTATTGTGATGAGCCAGGTATGGTGGATTTGGCTACTGTAGAGCCAAGTCATGCGTGTAATGTGGGGCTGGGAATCCATTTGGACTTTTAAAAGGATGTTTTCATCTGTGAGTTATAAACACTCTAGTGAGTTTGGGTGCAATAGACTGAAAATTGTTAGCCAGAGTTATTCATCATGTAAACTTAAGCCCCAATCATGGTGGAGCTGAGGTCTTTGGGGAATTGTGGGGTCTGTGGAGTCTAGTTATTCAAAAAAGAACTGTGCCACCACATGCTCTTAAGCCAACCTTTTAATAATCTCCAGCATAGAAATGTGGACCTCAATGTTTCTGAACATGATTTGAGGGGATTTTAAATTCAAAAATGTGTTGGGGGTCAGGAATTGTTGGCCTTATGAGCTTCTGACCCCCTTCCCTTAGTTTTTGGTGTTGGAAACTGACCTGATACAAACTCACAAATAACAGGCCTGGTTAAAACTGCAAACACCTGCAATGATTATCACACACAGGTCAGTGTGGAAGTGCAGTGCCATGCATCTAAACTCAAGTGTGCCTTTCTTACTAATTTCTGGAGATTTATGTCTGGTAGACCTGATTGGAATATATACCTTAATGTCACTTATTGCACAGATGTGTGATGGAAGCAAGTTCCATTCTCTGACTGATCTAGGGTATAAAGAGCATTAAGTATTGAAAGATGGAGTAGTTATCATATGGGTACGTGCCTGTGTTTTATCTTGTATGTCTTCCATTTACGCTCTGCAGGGAGCTGGAGGTTTGAAAGAGTTATGTTGTGGACTTCCCTTAAGTTTGGTCTAATTTCGAAGGGTTCCCACTGGAGCTTAGAAAACATTGAAATGTAAGTCAGGAAATTTAGATTAGGGCCACAGATATGATGAGGAAACCTCACATTTTTCAAGTTTTAGATACCCCCAAAAGACTCTGAATATGTGCAATACACGGCTTTTAAAACTAAATTAGCATGATTACAAATGATGTAATATACCAGTATATAATTTTACAATGACATAGACTAACCCACCCTCCATTTAAAGAAGGTGAAAAATAGGGGTTTGATATTGGGGGGCACAAACCTTTTTGGTGGGGGGGGGGTCCCGGAAACATTGCATTTTTCAAGTTTTAGATACCCCCAAAAGACTCTGAATATGTTAGAATACACAGCTTTTTTTCTGTTTTTACTAAATTAGGAAGATTATGAAAGATGATCTATAGCAGGGTATCATTTTGCAATGATACAGACTACCCCCTCCCTCCTTATGCCCTCTCCCCCTGTGACAGCACCACTGTTGTACAATTGTGATTCCAGGTTGCAACTTATCATTAAGTTTTATCATTCAAAGATTTTCTGTTTTTTATGATTTCAATTTTGAAACCTGCATGGTTTTTAAACACAGAATTGAGTTTAAAGATCATTTCATTTTGCTGTTTGACCAAGTTGATGTTTTTGTTTATGTTGTTTAAATTTTTAGCGCCTATAACAAAAAATTACATCTAAAAATCAAAACGGGAGCAATAACATGGAATATTTGTAATTTATCTGTTTTAAATGCTTTCAAAAATGTTATCCACTTGAGAACTTTGCTTTCCTTTTTAAAATAAATATAATGTTTATAGGTTTTCCTTCTTTGTTGTTTATCATGTCATTATCAAAAAGATTAGGGAAAGAAAAGAAATAGATAAAAGTAATTGAGTTACTGAGGTATACATAATCTAATTTGCGGCCAGATCATAGATTTTCTTGATGTTCAAGAAAGAAAAAAAAAAAAAAAAAAAAAAAGCCGCACATTTTCAAAAACAAGGAGAAATTTTATGGAAAGGAAATGCTGATAGATACGCTACTGCCGTAAGAGCGTAAACATACAATCTTTGAAAATATTTAGTCAAGTATTGTAGGTATACATTAAGTTATTTTTTACATCAGATTTTTTTTTAAATACCAATCATTTTTTCTCTCTCACAAGTAATGATCATTTGGATCTGTAGTATGTACCTGTCCCCCTTCTCCACGGCCCATACAGTTGGGGGTCCACTGATGCTTCTATGTAGACAGGAGACAACAAATATGTTTCACGGGCCTCGTCGGTTGATCAAGAGCCCCTTTTCTGATCGTCTTCCCCAATGTTGGGCCCCTTTCATGTACCTTTCAGTTGCTAAGATGGACTCTTTTTCTTACCACCATTCCAGGGGAGTGTTTTTATAGGTGTAAAGTCTCCCATAACGGGATGCGCCTAGGGCCCCCACAATTTTTAAATCCAACCCTGCCTTGATGCAAGGGTTCCGTTCTTATTGACTATACAAAGTTATAGTTATGCCGTTCTATACTATAACTTGTACAATGGTGCCGGAATGTTTTTAAAGTTGGGAGGGGGGGGGGGAGGGGGGGGGGGAATTACCCGGATTATATGCAAGGCACCGCAGGTGGGATCCAGGGAAAGCTCTGAGAAAATCTTTATTTACCAAGCTTATTTCTGTACAAATATGTACTGTCACAAATGACATTTTTTACATGTTTCAACAGCAAAATCTTATACTTCAAAATAAAATTTTGGCAGTTGATGGACTGCGAACCTTGACATCAGCGCCATAGTTCTCCAGTACACACTTTCAGTTGGGACTGGAAAATTATTAAGTACATACTTATTTTAAAGTTCCGTCAACTTGCTACATTTTGATTCATTTTATGTCTTAAAAAATCAGATGTTTCAATTCAGGAAAACGGTGGTCTGCGATTTACGCATATTCTTAGATATATTCATACAATATTGACCTTTATTTATTGAATAATTTAAATAAAAACATTGGCCTGCTTCCGTTGCCTGGAGAGCAAAACAAACAGCTGCAGGCAGCTTCAAAAAATGTATTATCAGTAATCAAATGTATCTCTTGTATATTTCATGGTCGTATACGGGCGTCTCTGTTTAAAATCCTCAGGCCTCCCACACCGGCAAAAAATTAAAAATCATAAAATTCTGATCAAAATTGACGAAGAGCATAAAATAGTATATAAAAAGAAGAAGAAACAAAATCATAAATTTTATGCAGAATTGACATTATGGACGAAGAATAGCCAAATCCATGTCAAAAATGGTCACACATGCCCTGAAGATCCATGGAGATACATGTATATTATTATTGATGACATTATAATCCCATGATAGCAATCAAAGCATGTTGAGTCTAAGAAAATGTAAAGTGGAGGTTTGACTCAAGAGCCACCTGCACTTTCCATGCTCATCTTGGTATGCAAAATAAAAAAAAAAAATCATATAAACAAACTGATGAAGCATTAAAAAGCATAATTGTGTCACAGCCAGTAGCGTAAAAAAACATTTCAAAATAAATAGCATAAAGTCATAAATATATTATGATAAAAAATAGTGGGTGGGAGGCCTGAATCCAGGGTAAGATGGACCTGTGAAATAAAATATGATACCACACTGTTGGTCAGCTAGTCCCTGGAGACTCCCCCCCCCTCCCTGCATGCTATGAAAGTTTAAAGAGATGTACTGTGTCCTTTGTTGTACCAACATGAAATGGTTCGTACGTGCTTGTGGTTAATACACATGAGAAAGAAAAAAAAAGTAGCTGCTGGGTCGGGGAAGGGGGTGCGGGGCTCTATAAAATCACCCAGCGATATCCTTCAATTAAACAAATCTTGGAAATGATAAATCAGAGGTTTGGATTTATTTAACAGTGAGGGGGTAAAAGTGAGGCTGAAAATCATGTCTGTGGGAAGGGGGTGTTAAGAGTGAGGATATGAAAATCATGTGGGATGGAGGGGGTGTGGGAGGTTTGAAAAACTTTCCTGAGTTTTAATGTAAAGAAAAGTGGGGAGGAAGTTTGTTCAAAAGTGCATTTCTTTCTTCAGTAGGTAAATGGCTTTGAAAAAGAAGAAAATCGGATCTAGGCCTACTAAAAACAGCCAACATTAAAATCAGATCTTGTGGGGGTGAGGGAGTTGAGACTTGAAGACCTTTCTTCAGTAGGTAAATAGAAAGAAAAGGTGACCGCTCATATTTCCTTCAGAAATTGAATATAAAATTTGAGGAAGAAGAAATTGAATTTAAAGCTGCAATAATAAAAACAAAAAGGCAATATACCACTTTAATTATTGAAGCGGCACTTTTATAGGTCTGATTTTCGAGCACATGTTTACTTTTCCATTTCAAAAACCTAATTATTAACATGTTTCTCAAGGCTTGCATGACTTACGTAACCTCAGATAATTATATGTAAGTTTTAATACAATGTTTAGATCACAATGTTTCAGAGATGAGAGAAGAGATTCATATTAACAGGCTTAAAAGTTCATCGCGGAACGTGAGTTTGAGGGTCTTGTGCAACACAGTGCCACGTTGTTCATAAGTGCCTGGGGTGTAATTAACATACACGTGGTATTGCAGAAGGACGGGGAAAGTTGAAACAGAATCAAATCATACTAGCACGATATCCGTGAGTAAACCCAGGATTATGATGATGGGTAGGGGGTTACCATATTTAGGATCGTAGTCAGTTATTATTTGCATGGTCCGTTACAGGAAATATTTATTTTCTTGTGTATTGAGAAGTGAATAAGTAGCAAAAGAAGAAATTACAAAGAGATAAATATACTTCTGTTTATTTCTATATAACTTCAACGAAAGTAGCCCAAGTTTTCAATTTAATTCTGAACGCAAACACATTTCCAATCAAAAGAAACACATGAGGTAGATCTGAGAAAACTAGGTATATTTTTTCATAATTTGAATTGGAAAGAAAACTTGGCGCCAATTTTTTTTGGTTTTTGGCTTCAGCTGTTTTTATTTCGGCTTCAGCTGTTTTTATATACGTCTTCAGCTATAAGAAAAAAAAAAAAAAAAACACCAAAAACCACAGAAACATTTAAATTTGCAGCATCAAAAATAAAGAGATGCAATACAGCAAAATAATCTCAAAAGTTACATACAGAAAATAAATTTTGGCTTTTAATGTATATTTATCATGGGAGGTAAAGCAAGCAAGATCTGTGAAAACTTTTCCTGCATGATCTTGTAAAGATGATGTGATCAATACGTGCCAGTCCAAAGTACAGCTTTTCTTGTTATTGTAAGGAGCTTATTTCTGGTTTGTGCACTGCAGAGATTTTAACTGTTTTGACTGTGATCCGTTCTCTAGGGGATTTGAGCTGATGTGCGACAATTAAAGCTTAGTAACAGGTCATTTGCTTGTTTAGAAAAAAAAAAAAAATGCTTATTCCCTTAGTACTTACATATTTCACTTTTACTAATACTCTTTGAAGCAAAAATTGTGATCTTGAAGTTTGGTAAGTTAAAAAATAGATAAAATTTAATCGTTTTTTGTTCATCTGTTGAATTTTCTCTATTCAACCCGATTATTCTGAATAATCTTCAACATAACCCCCATCAAAAAGTGTAATTTTCTGAAAGAACTATTGAAGCTCTTTCAAATGATACCAGTATTACATACCCAAAGAATTTCTTTAAAGTGCATATCTTGACACGAACGTGTGGGCCTTTAATAAAGTAAAAAATGTACATAATACCTTGCATAATCTATCATAATGATTGGCCTCAAAATTAAACATGACTGAGAATTTTTTGCTATTTTCATGGTGTATTTTTTTCCAATTGAGCTCCAAAGTTGGTGCTACCTGTTCATAGATGTTTAATTGGTTGTTATTGTCTGAATCAGCCTTGAACAGTTTAAGGTGCTATTGCAAGTGTGGTTCTATGATGTGAGATTGGTAGATTGGTACCTGTGTGTGTGTTCTATGATGTGAGATTGGTGCATGTGTGTGTTCTATGATGTGAGATTGGTGCATGTGTGTGTTCTATGATGTGAGATTGGTGCATGTGTGTGTTCTATGATGTGAGATTGGTACATGTGTGTGTGTTCTATGATGTGAGATTGGTGCATGTGTGTGTTCTATGATCTATGATGTGTGATGATGTGAGATTGGTGCATGTGTGATGTGAGATTGTGTGTGTGTGTTCTATGATGTGAGATTGGTGCTATGATGTGAGATTGGTGCATGTGTGTGTGTTCTATGATGTGAGATTGGTGCATGTGTGTGTTCTATGATGTGAGATTGGTGCATGTATGTGTTCTATAATGTGAGATTGGTGCATGTGTGTGTTCTATGATGTGAGATTGGTGCATGTGTGTGTTCTATGATGTGAGATTGGTACATGTGTGTGTGTTCTATGATGTGAGATTGGTGCATGTGTGTGTGTGTTCCATATAAAGTCAGTCCAATTATAAAACTACTGTAATACTCCTGTGTATGCATCCACACAAAAGCAACATCTCAGCGTTGACTGAACAATTCAGTAATGTTCAATTTTTGCTCTGGAAAAAATATTCTTTGTTTGTTCAGTATGCTGATTTCAGCCTTTGTATTATGCCCTGCATATTTTCACCATTGTATATTACTGTGATATAATCAGGCAGTAGATGGAATCAAGAATAAATGACATGTTTGCTGCCAGGTGTTTGAAATAACTTTGTGCAGAAAATTGTAATAAACTCTTTGCTGCATTTATAACATCACGCTATAGATGCTATAGATGATGTAAGTGAAGCTCATTATATTTTGCAACCGCTCATCTGCAAGTCAATGCCTGACTTTGATGAATGCCTTTAAAAGAGAATTTTTGCATGAAGATTTTGTGTGCACTTAAAAGTGCAGACCTTTTCTTCATGAAAGCAGAACACAAATAGTGACATACTACCTTTAGAATCTGCTGGAGAGAAATCAATACCTCATTCCAAGCAAAATGTTAGTTGCTTTTGTCTCTAAGAGTGAGGCTTAAGCCTTATAACAGTCCTTGTATAGCAAATTGTTGTGCATTCTGCAATTCTTTTTGGCTGAATTTTGAATCAGCACCAAGTGAGTTGTTGAGCAAAATGGAGCCTTGGAGGCCCCTATAATTGCCAGCTGGACTCCTACTCATCCATCTATGGAGGAACAATTTGCCAGATTACTTCAAAGTGATTCAAAAATATGGACATAAGCAGATTTCATATTTTTTTAATACAGGTTGACTTTTTTTAGTTTGCTTGTTAGAATTGTTGCAGATAATTTTTATTTTGTTTAGAAGATGCAAGCTTTCTGATGTTTTAATAATGATAATAGTAATAATTGTTACTACTGAAGTGGGGAAGAGTAACACATATGACAGGGAAATCGATGGAAAAACGACTTTTAGAAGTCAAGTCAAATTTTAGAGAAAATAATTAATGATGTCCTTACTGTAGTTTATACAGCGGTTAGTAAAAGGCTTCACTATAATGTTGCGTTTTGCTTTGTAAAAAGTCACAAATACTTTTAGGTTTTCTTGCTTTGTAAAAAGTCACAAATACGTTTAGGTTTTCTTGCTTTGTAAAAAGTCACAAAACGTTTTCTTGCTTTGTAAAAAGTCACAAATACGTGTGGGTTTTCTTGCTTTGTAAAAAGTCACAAATACGTGTAGGTTTTCTTGCTTTGTAAAAAGTCACAAATACGTGTAGGTTTTCTTGCTTTGTAAAAAGTCACAAATACGTTTAGGTTTTGCTTTGTAAAAAAGTCACAAATACGTGTAGCTTATCTTGCTTTGTAAAAAGTCACAAATACGTTTAGGTTTTCTTGCTTTGTAAAAAGTCACAAATACGTTTAGGTTTTGCTTTGTAAAATGTCACAAATACGTTTAGGTTTTCTTGCTTTGTAAAAAGTCACAAATAGGTGTAGGTTTTATAGAAGATTTCAAGATCATGGTGTAGTTTTTTTTACTTTGGTATAATTTCATTGATAGGACTAATTTTGTAAATTTTCAGCAGAACAGTAATACCATCTTGACTCCATGTACATTGGATCATAAACACATGCTTTTCAGCACTCCTGTCAACTACATTTTGTGTAGCCTTGGATTTGACCACACTAAGTAAGACCTCACATTCACACACATGATATTACTTGTCCTTTTTTGACCTGCTCTAAACACAGTGCCCAAACTTGATTTTATCTGATCATTTGAGATTTTGTTTAAGCGGTAGGCGTTCACATAAAGATGTTTATGTACATACTGGCTCTCACTTAAGAAGTTTTTATATAAATTTTACACTTGTTTGGGAATCCACACTATTCTAGAGGTATAGCCATAAAGCATTGCCAGATAACTTATCCTTTGTATGAATGTTTCTTCAATTATTCAAGGAAAAGTCTCAAAAATATGTTTCAATCAAATTGAAAAAAGCTTTTGAGAAATGTGAGAGTGTGATTTAAGAACTAGTCTTGATTTAAGTCACTTTGACACGAATTAGATACTTTCTTAATGGATTGAGATTTTTCAATCATTTTTGTTCCTGTTTATGAGATAAAAATGTACAACCTCTGAGCTTGCCTTCTAAGATTTTTATTTTCAGTGGTACTCAGATTGAAGTCGTTTTGTGATTTTCATTTTCATTGGTACTCAGGTTGGAGTTGTTTTGTGATTTTCATTTGTACTCAGGTTGAAGTCGTTTTGTGATTTTCATTTTCAATGGTACTCTGGTTGAAGTTGTTTTGGGATTTTCATTTTCATTGGTACTCAGGTTGAAGTCGTTTTGTGATTTTCATTTTCAATGGTACTCGGGTTGAAGTCGTTTTGCGATTTTCATTTTCAATGGTACTCGGGTTAAAGTGGATTTTTGATTTTCATTTTCAATGGTACTCGGGTTGAAGTCGTTTTGCGATTTTCATTGGTACTCAGGTTGAAGTAGGTTTTTGATTTCGATTTTCAATGGTACTCGGGTTGAAGTCGTTTTGTGATTTTCATTTTTAATGGTACTCTGGTTGAAGTCGTTTTGTGATTTTTATTTTCATTGGTACTCATGTTGAAGTCGTTTTGTGATTTTCATTTTCAGTGGTAATGGGGTTGAAGTTGTTTTGTGATTTTCATTTTCAATGGTGCTCAGGTTGAAGTGGCTTTTTGATTTTCATTTTCAGTGGTACTCTGGTTGAAGTCTTTTTGTGATTTTCATTTGTACTCGGGTTGAAGTCATTTCATGATTTTTATTTTCAATGGTACTTAGGTTGAAGTCGTTTTGTGATTTTCTCTTGTAGGATGTTTTTCTTTGTGCATGCAATCAAGTGATTACAGTTATGAATTACAATATAATTGTTGTTGCACTCCAATGTGGTTCAGTCATAAAATTGTTAAAAGAGGAGCACTCAATCAAACGAGGGGTATGGGCCCTGGAGGGGGGAGGAGGGGTGTGGTGGAGTTGCTTAGAGTTTTAGCATGCCCAAATTTGGACTACTCGGATCAGGATGTGGTAGTTCTTATGATAGAATAATGCACCATGTTTTAATTCAAAGCACCTGTATATGTATATTTTTTGTATCATTTTTGTTCCTTCCAATAACAATGCTTATATTTGTGTTTCAGGTCATGTAAGGATATCAGATCTTGGTCTAGCAGTTGAAATACCTGAAGGTGAAACGATCAGGGGCAGAGTTGGCACTGTGGGATATATGGGTAAGTGAAATCTATTCATAAACAAAGAATTTTGAGAATCTACAGGTCCCCTTTAACTGACTACTCCTTTCTTTCTTCACCACTGTTTTCTGCCTTTTCTTGGTTCTCCAGCTCCCCTTCCTTCATCACCACTGTTTTCTGCCTTTTCTTGGTTCTCCAGCTCCCCTTCCGTCATCACTGTTTTCTGCCTTTTCTTGGTTCTCCAGCTCCCCTTCCGTCATCACTGTTTTCTGCCTTTTCTTGGTTCTCCAGCTCCCCTTCCTTCATCACCACTGTTTTCTGCCTTTTCTTGGTTCTCCAGCTTCCCTTCCGTCATCACCACTATTTTCTGCCTTTTCTTGGTTCTCCAACTCCCCTTCTGTCATCACCACTGTTTTCTGCCTTTTCTTGGTTCTCCAAATGCCCTTCCTTCATCACCACTATTTTCTGCCTTTTCTTGGTTCTCCAGCTGCCCTTCCTTCATCACCACTATTTTCTGCCTTTTCTTGGTTCTCCATCTCCCCTTCCTTCATCACCACTATTTTCTGCCTTTTCTTGGTTCTCCAGCTCCCCTTCCTTCATCACCACTATTTTCTGCCTTTTCTTGGTTCTCCAGCTCCCCTTCCGTCATCACCACTATTTTCTGCCTTTTCTTGGTTCTCCAGCTTCCCTTCCGTCATCACCACTATTTTCTGCCTTTTCTTGGTTCTCCAACTCCCCTTCTGTCATCACCACTATTTTCTGCCTTTTCTTGGTTCTCCAGCTCCCCTTCTGTCATCACCACTATTTTCTGCCTTTTCTTGGTTCTTCAGCTCCCCTTCCTTCATCACCACTGTTTTCTGCCTTTTCTTGGTTCTCCAGCTTCCCTTCTGTCATCACCACTATTTTCTGCCTTTTCTTGGTTCTCCAGCTCCCCTTCCGTCATCACCACTATTTTCTGCCTTTTCTTGGTTCTTCAGCTCCCCTTCCTTCATCACCACTGTTTTCTGCCTTTTCTTGGTTCTCCAGCTTCCCTTCTGTCATCACCACTATTTTCTGCCTTTTCTTGGTTCTCCAGCTCCCCTTCCTTCATCACCACTGTTTTCTGCCTTTTCTTGGTTCTCCAGCTGCCCTTCCGTCATCACCACTGTTTTCTGCCTTTTCTTGATTCTCCAACTCCCCTTCCGTCAACACAATTATTTTCTGCTTTTTTGTGGTTCTCGAGCTCCCCTTCTTTCATCACCACTGTTTTCTGCCTTTTCTTGGTTCTCCAGCTCCCCTTCCGTCATCACCACTATTTTCTGCCTTTTCTTGGTTCTCCAGCTCCCCTTCCGTCATCACCACTATTTTCTGCCTTTTTTGTGGTTCTCCAGCTCCCCTTCCGTCATCACCACTATTTTCTGCCTTTTCTTAGTTCTCCAGCTCCCCTTCTGTCATCACCACTATTTTCTGCCTTTTCTTGGTTCTCCAGCTCCCCTTTCACCACTATTTTCTGCCTTTTCTTGGTTCTCCAGCTGCCCTTCCGTCATCACCACTGTTTTCTGCCTTTTCTTGATTCTCCAACTCCCCTTCCGTCATCACAATTATTTTCTGCTTTTTTTGTGGTTCTCCAGCTCCCCTTCCGTCATCACCACTATTTTCTGCCTTTTTTGTGGTTCTCCAGCTCCCCTTCCGTCATCACCACTGTTTTCTGCCCTTTTCTTGGTTCTCCAGCTTCCCTTCCGTCATCACCACTATTTTCTGCCTTTTCTTGGTTCTCCAACTCCCCTTCTGTCATCACCACTATTTTCTGCCTTTTCTTGGTTCTCCAGCTCCCCTTCTGTCATCACCACTATTTTCTGCCTTTTCTTGGTTCTTCAGCTCCCCTTCCTTCATCACCACTGTTTTCTGCCTTTTCTTGGTTCTCCAGCTTCCCTTCTGTCATCACCACTATTTTCTGCCTTTTCTTGGTTCTCCAGCTCCCCTTCCTTCATCACCACTGTTTTCTGCCTTTTCTTGGTTCTCCAGCTGCCCTTCCGTCATCACCACTGTTTTCTGCCTTTTCTTGATTCTCCAACTCCCCTTCCGTCAACACAATTATTTTCTGCTTTTTTTGTGGTTCTCGAGCTCCCCTTCTTTCATCACCACTGTTTTCTGCCTTTTCTTGGTTCTCCAGCTCCCCTTCCGTCATCACCACTATTTTCTGCCTTTTCTTGGTTCTCCAGCTCCCCTTCCGTCATCGCCACTATTTTCTGCCTTTTTTGTGGTTCTCCAGCTCCCCTTCCGTCATCACCACTATTTTCTGCCTTTTCTTAGTTCTCCAGCTCCCCTTCTGTCATCACCACTATTTTCTGCCTTTTCTTGGTTCTCCAGCTCCCCTTTCACCACTATTTTCTGCCTTTTCTTGGTTCTCCAGCTGCCCTTCCGTCATCACCACTGTTTTCTGCCTTTTCTTGATTCTCCAACTCCCCTTCCGTCATCACAATTATTTTCTGCTTTTTTTGTGGTTCTCCAGCTCCCCTTCCGTCATCACCACTATTTTCTGCCTTTTTTGTGGTTCTCCAGCTCCCCTTCCGTCATCACCACTATTTTCTGCCTTTTCTTGGTTCTCCAGCTCCCCTTCTGTCATCACTACTATTTTCTGCCTTTTCTTGGTTCTCCAGCTGCCCTTCCGTCATCACCAGTGTTTTCTGCCTTTTCTTGTTTCTCCAGCTCCCCTTCCTTCATCAACACTATTTTCTGCCTTTTCTTGGTTCTCCAGCTCCCCTTCCGTCATCACCATTATTTTCTGCCTTTTCTTGGTTCTCCAGCTGCCCTTTCCTCATCACAACTATTTTCTGCCTTTTTTTGGTTCTCCAGCTCCCCTTCCGTCATCACCACTGTTTTCTGCCTTTTCTTGGTTCTCCCGCTCCCCTTCCTTCATCACCACTATTTTCTGCCTTTTTTTGGTTCTCCAGCTCCCCTTCCTTCATCACCACTATTTTCTGCCTTTTCTTGGTTCTCCAGCTCCCCTTCAGTCATCACCACTATTTTCTGCCTTTTCTTGGTTCTCCAGCTGCCCTTCTTTCATCACCACTATTTTCTGCCTTTTCTTGGTTCTCCAGCTCCCCTTCCTTCATCACCACTATTTTCTGCCTTTTCTTGGTTCTCCAGCTCCCCTTCCGTCATCACCACTATTTTCTGCCTTTTCTTGGTTCTCCAGCTCCCCTTCCGTCATCACCACTATTTTCTGCCTTTTCTTGGTTCTCCAGCTCTCTTGCGCTTATATATTTTGCCCAAGGATGGAGAGGAATTTTTAGTGTGTGTAGCACCTTCATGCCTTTCCCAACATCCTCATTGGCAAAAACTCATTTCTTACAACTTGGAGAAACATTTATATTCCTATTAAAACATTAATCATTGATTTCAGTCTGTTCATTACTCCTTTAATTGTGTTAGATTTCTGTCAAGCTTTGAAAGATATATTTGATTTAAAGAGTGGAGCTTTTATTAATGGTGAAAAGAAATGGCATTTTGTAGTGAATCCTGTGAGAATTCTTAAGGAATTTGTCAAAGTGGATTACTCATTAACAACTACTTCTTGGCCTGTCAGCAAGATTCAATGGTAGCCAAGTTACACAAAGATGCTGAGATTAAAATTACTCCATTTCAATTTATTTTTTTCAAAGCGTTTAGTATATTATTTGTTCAGCTTTGGTATAGCTGATATGCTCTATGCATATAAATATTTTGGGTTTCTTTAAATAGAAAATGTGAAATTCAAATTGGAAATGTGAAATTCAAATTGGGTCTTAAATGGAGTATCGGAAACTATCTGCAATTTTATTATAATGTGAGTGAATTATTTTTAGTGTATGCTTTAGTGTGAATAAAGCAAAAGTAATTTTTCAGTTTGGTATTCTTTTCTGCATTTTTTATGTGGGAGATATAGGTTCATGTTTAGAGGGTTTAATGCAAGGGCTCAGAGGAATTTGTGTGGCCCAGTATACTCTGGTGAAAAATACATAACAGCTCTCTTTGGAGAAGATTTGATATGGAGCTGTTTCTGTCTGAGGGTAGAACATCATCACAGAAACAAGAAATACATGGGTTAACAGTTCTGTCCGCCATTTTAAGTTGCGAGTAAACAAACAATTTTCCCTATTGACTGTAACGATAACAAATTCTTAAAGTCACTTTATTTCAAATTCTCTCGCTTCGATTGATTTCTTTTCTTAATATGCTATGTAACTTTGAGTATTCTTGATAATATAAAGTCATCGGGAAAATTTTATGTTGTCCTAACACAGATTAAAATTGAGGGTTGTTTTTTTAACCTTAGGCCATGTACAATGTGCGTATTTCTAAACGACGCGCGGTAATACTAAGCAAACCAAGAGCGTATTTTACCGTGATTGGTTTGTTTACTCACAACTTAAAGGTGACACATCCTTGTGCGCATGAGCAGACTGTGAACTGTGAACTCATGTATAGACAACATTCCTATTTTCCTCTAAGCCAAGAAATATTTCAACCATCTTTTGATGTCTTGTCAAAATTGATAAAATTGAAGATTTTCCTGTAAAAGTGTTAATGTTCTTTTGTGAATATTGTGCAATAAAACCCGTTGGATCAGAAGATTAATTCTTTTTCACATAATTACAATTTGGAATGTTTAATATGTAGTTAAAATTTCATCCCAAATAAAAAATTTAAGGAACGAAATCTTTTCATACCAAAATAGTCATGTTAAGTGAATCTTAATGTTAAAAAAATATGTTGATTAGCAGTAGTATGCCTCAGTTTGTAAATTGGCTGTCTACATAAGCTGAAATATTCAGATTGGCAATGTCATCCAAAATTACCTCCATTCCTGCAATCTTCAACAATCGTTGCCAATCATGTATACCAACTTGACATTTTTCTGATATGATTATATTTGCTTTTGATAATTACATGTACATCCCTTTAAACTCTTGGATTTAGATTTTTAATTACTTTGGAGCTTGTGGTAAAATAGAAACTTTGTACGTACATTAACCAGATTCAGCCAATAACTAACCCATTAATAACTGTCAGTTGAGATATGTAGCAAATATTGTAGTATGTGGAGAAGTTTACCTTGGACTTCAATCTCCTCCCAGCTGATAGTAAATGCTAGAAGCTGATAATTTTTTAACTTTTGATGAAGTTGATATTGAGATAAAATGAAGCATAAGGAAGATTGTTTGGGTAATGTTCTGTTAGTATGTACTTAAAATAAGATAATCTGCAGTTATAAGATATTGTAGACAAGCTATCAAGATTTGTATATTTTTAATATTACTGTGAACAAAAGACTATAAAGTTTGTATAAGCAGTTAGGCCTCACCTTGAGTATGCTATTCAGGCGTGGAGTCCCTTTTTTGAGAAGGTTAACTTTATTTTGAAGCAGGTTCAGCGAAGAACCACTTGACTTATTCCCAAAATAAGAAATCTCTTTAATAAATCTAGGTTGCAAATTCTTGGTTTGACCACGCTTGAGTTGGGAAGAGTATGTGGCGATATGATCCAGGTGTTTAAATTCCTATCTGGTAGTGATGCTTTGACTTCCTGTTATATTTTGCATGTTTCAGCTAATCCTCATGTGACACGTGGTAACAGTTTGAAGTTAACCAAAGAGTTCTCACGGATAGATATTTGGCGTTTTATTTTTTCACAAAGAGAAGTTGATGAGTGGAATGGTTTGCCTGAGTGGGTAGTTAGCTCCAATTCTGTTCACAATTTCATAGTCAACATTGATAAGTTTTTACCAACTCTTTGCTTCTTTCATTTTTTTGGTTTTTGGTGGTGAAAGTTTTGGCTCTTTATGGGGTGACTAACCCTTCTTAGCCCATCATCTTGTTATGTTACGTTATGTTATGTAGAGAGTAGCTCTTAAGGATGAGTCAGTGGTGCAATACATATGAGAAACATGATAATAGCATATTTGTAATGTGTTCAAACAAGGAAGTAAAGGCAATGTTACAAAAATGAGTATAAAACACTAAAAACATGTCAGACAGAACAAGAAATCTGAAATACAATACAAGGTAAGGATGAGAATGAAATGATGTAAGTGACATGATGATACGAACACATCAGGAAATACTTTAAAAGAGTGCGAGAAGATTGGAATATGTAGTGAGAATTTCAATTGGATATTACTTGGATGTGGGGCTGGAAAAAATCTACTGTTCCGAGGGTTATAACTGTGGGAAAATCATGAATTTTAGATGTCCCCCATGTAATTGTGTGATGAAAAGTACATTAATTGCAAAAGAGAGAAGTATATAAGATGTATTCACTACATTCATATTATTTCCGTTACAAGATTTTGTGGGTAGATTTTCAACACTTTTATTGACATCGAGAACCGTAGGAATTTTCTTAATTAATTCCAACTCAGCTAGGATGTAATTTGTGTGATTTATAACCAGATTTAAAAGCCCTTATTTGATATCTTAAGTTGTCTATTTGTGTTTCTGCAGTGACTTGTTTAACCAATCTGTCACTTAAAGGCTCAGTCTTATTGAAGTCACCCAAAAACTTATAAAGTCTTGTTGTAACTGCTCAAAATTTTGTAATGAAGAATTGCATCCAAGTGACATCAAATCAAAATTCTGGTGACATTCCAATTTTTCAAACATTTATGTAGAATTTCCTGCTGTCATGCAAAGACTTATTTTGTGTGTTGTCATTGAAGACTATATGTCTTTTACTGAATCTGCCTTTGCATTGTGACTTGGTGGTCAGGTCACTGAAACATATCTAACAGTTAACCACTCATCATTTCTTGCCACATGTTAAACATGTAGAATTATAGCGCTAATAGAGAAAGATCAATCTGATAAATCATTCTAGGTGTATGATGCTTCCTTACTTAGTACGCCATGTGTCATAGCATCTTCGTCAGTCTCTCTCTTGGGACTGCTCTAATATTTATTTCATTGATTCTTCACTCTCAGATCTATTCAAATATTAATCCTCACTTCATCTTGCAGCTCCAGAAGTTCTCAAGAACGAAAGATACACTGTCAGTCCAGACTACTGGGGCCTTGGCTGTTTGCTGTACGAAATGATTGAAGGCAGAGTGAGTACCATTAAGATTTGCATTTTCTGATTTAATTAATCTTTTCATGAAAGCCTGTGACGTGATTAAGACTTGTATTCTTGATTTATTATTTACTCTTGTTTGAGAAGTGAACCGAGCGTAAATTTTTGATGAGGACATTGTTTGCATAATTGACAATTTTAGGATTTGTTTGAACACATGGGATGCGTTAAATTGCAAAGTGTGTTAACGATTTTGTTACAAATCATTCTTCAATCGAACAATAATTTTTACCAGTCTGTATCAGTGGACTGAAAAGTGCATTGGTTCTAGATTGTTGCACCTGTTTCAAATAGTCTTTCACGGTATAAGAAAGGTCTTGTGGAAGCGGAGCTGGAAAAAATATACAGTTCTGCCAGTTATAACCGTAGGAAAATCAGGAATTTGCAGAAAAAACAAAACAAAAAAAACTTCTTTTTTTAAAGTAGTTTTTTGAGTAAACTACAATATATATGGTAAACATGTGCTCTCAAAACATCCCACATGTAATTCTGGAATGAAAAGTACATTAAATTGTGAGAGGGAAGTATGTTAAGGTGTATTCACTACATTAATATTATTTCTGTCGCGAGTTTTTGTAAGAAGATTTTCGACACCTTTATTCAAAACCGTGGGAATTTTATTATTGATATCAACTCGGCCTATTTCTATAACATGATATTGTTGCATGTATTTTAAGCAGAAGACATTTTCGTCGAGAGGGAATCTCAACCCAAGTAATTTGCTTGACACATGAGCAGTAAATCTGATACAAATTAGTCATGTTGCTTCAGGGTGCTTATTGATTTGGTTTGTCAATTGTGTAAATATTTTCACCAATTAGAAATTATCAATTGAGTTGAACCTGATTATACACTTATCTCCACTTAAAGATGATAACTGGCCTATTAATAGCAATGATGATTTTTTTAGTTTCATGGACTACATATTTAATCTTGTCATAATTTTTGTGATGCATTTGGAAGCAATAATACACACATAAAGAAAGATTGCGTAGACATTGACCATTTTAGTTTTTTTAATTTTCAGGTATAGATGAGTAATTAGCACAGATTTCTCTAATTTTGCATCAAATTTAAGTAATACTTTCATTTGGTCAAAATACATCTCATGAGTAAGTAATAAACACACCATTATCTTTGCAGGCTCCCTTCAGGGCCAAGAAAGAAAAGGTGAAAAGAGAAGAGGTTGACAGGCGGGTGAAGGAGGATGCCGAGAAATACTCTGACAAGTTCACCAATGAAGCCAAGGATTTGTGCAAAGAGGTAAGAAAACTGAGTACTTCGTCACCACCACCTACTCCATCCCTCCAACCTGCTGTTTTCACCTTCCAGTTTGCCTCATCTTAAATTGCAACTCGTTTTGCGAATTTATTTTTATATAACATGCATAACTAACAAGGTGACAGACTAAGAAGGATTAGTCACCTCATAAAAAGCCCAAACTAGTACCACCACCACCAAAAAACAAAACAAACCAACAAAAAAACAGAAAAATACACAATAGTAAAGACGCCCAGAGTTAGTAAAAAATGTGCCAAGGCTGACCTTGAAATTGTGACCAGAATTGGAGCTAACTACCCACTCAGGCAAACCATTCCACTCATTAAAACATAAGAGTCCCAGCATTACGTATACCATATGGTTTATTTTCTTTCATGTACCAGCATCGCGTATTCCTGATGGATATCCTAGCAGTAATTACATGGAATTCATTCACATTGGTGGGGTACTTCCTTTTTTGTTTTGTAAAATTAACATAAATAAACATTTTGTCTACCTATTTTTAAGTGTAGGGGTCTGACATACTTCCTGTTTTTGTAATAAAAGGGTCAAACACAGGACAAAATTTTGTGAACGAAGCGAAGCGGAGATTTTTATAGGCAATTTACACACAAAATGGCGTTACTAGTTGGCCACCTGCAAAAAAAAACAAGAAAAAAAAAACTAGTGAACAATGATAAATTTGGAAAAACCTGTGCCCTAGGGAATTACACTAAAACCTAGTGGGACTCAATGTGTTAACAAATCTTTGCGAAAATCTAAAATGCTGAATATCAATCCGTAAGAACACCTTGGTCAACAACAAACGGTTACCACGCGTCACATGAGGATTAGCTGAAACAAGCAGAAAATAACAGGAAGTCAAAGCATCACTACCAAATAGGAATTTGAAAACCTGAATTATTTCGCCACATACTCTTCTCAACTCAAGCATGGTTAAACCAAGAATTCGCAACCTAGATTCATAAGAGAGATTTCTTACTTCGGGAATAAGTCTAGTGGCTCTTTGCTGAACCTGTTCCAAAGTGAACTTATCCTTCTCATAAAAGGGACTCCAAGCCTGAATAGCATACTCAAGGTGAGGCCTGACGAACTGCTTAGGCAAATTAAGAACAACTTCTCTACCAAGATAACACAAATTTCTTCTAATTAAACCAAGCATCCTATAAGCCCTTGGAGCTGCTAAAGCACACAGTTTAGAAAGAAGGCTTCAGATATAATTCAACCTTTCTTTACTATATGATCATTTCTTATACTATATGACCTATTTCTTATACTATAGGACCTATTTCTTATACTATATGACCATTTTGTATACTATATGACTATTTCTTATACTATATGACCATTTCTTATACTATATGGCCATTTCTTATACTATATGACCATTTCTTATACTATATGACCATTTCTTATACTATATGACCATTTCTTATACTATATGACCATTTCTTATACTATATGACCATTTCTTATACTATATGACCATTTCTTATACTATATGACCATTGCCTGTACTATATGAATATTGCTGTTGATATGCCAATACATTTCATTAATCAATCAATCACTTTCTTTGTGTTCAGTTTCAATAAAATATCTCAGTGATATTGCTTGGAATGGTGATTTGGAGCAAGGTCTCACATTAGTTCCTCGTTGCTTTCTTGCATGCCAGTCATAGGATAGAACAAGGCAGCCCAAGTGGATAAATCTTTCTGTCTCGTTGTCCTCTGCCATACAAGATCAATACATTTGACCACTCAACTAATCCCTGAACCTTGAACTTTTACAAACATTCCCACCAGGTTATGAAGTTTTCTGTCTGCACATCTTGAACGTCTAGTCCAGAATTCTTCCATTTTTTAAAGTTCAGTCAATGTACATACAAATGAATGCCTTTGATGTATCATGCTTCAAACGTTTTAAAAGCCATCATCAAATCTGAGAGACACATTGTACTTGTTAATGCTCCCTTTTATTGTACTTGTTAATACTCCCTGAAGAATATACTTCCCATTAGAGTGCAAAATGTTATTTGGAAAAATCACAATTTTTGGAGTTTGTTGGAAATTCAGAGAAATTTGTTCTTGGATTATTCAGTGTTATGATTTAAATACCTGTGAGCTGTTGTTAAAAGCAATTCATGAAGAATCCAGTGATGTAGCTTGCATGGTGTTATTATTCATGCAAAAATTTCTTTCAATCCTATTTTGTCATTCCTGAAGATATTTTTGCTGTAATGCTCAAGATGTGTAAATCTCACAGATATGTTTGTGAATAGTAATTAGCAAGTGAAAGCCTGTCTTAACAGGGCAGATATGTTTGTGAATAGTAATTAGTAACTGCAAGCCTGCCTCAATGGGGGATTATTAGGGCACAAGGTGAAAACAAGCTAAAACAGCGTTTAAATCTTATGTAAATGGCAAAAATTTGTTGAAATTGTCACCAATCTTTTGCAGTTATTTGGATTTTCAGATCTTATCACACAAATTTTTATTTAGATGTGTGATGTATGAAGTGGAAGCCTTTCTATTTTCTGATGCAAATTTACTAATACAATGTTTCAAGGGAAGTTGCTTTTACCAAAGAGTCTTTGGGTCCCCCACCCCCACCTACATTTAGCGAAAGTTATTTTGTCATCAAAGACCTGAATTCAGGAAGAAAAGAAACTTACAAAATTATGAACGTTATTGGGAGTGACAGGCTTGCGACCTTGACATTAGTCTTAAAGGATAAGTTCAGTAGTCATGCATGTCCATCTTATATGAAAGAGGACTTCAAAAGAAAAAAATGGTGAAGAAAGCATTCAAAAATCTAGTAACTTATCCTATAAGGTTATTGTGTTCATCTGCCCTTAATATGATTGTTTGTATGTAAATAAATACCAATTGTAATCTAGGGAGTATTTATTGTTTAATAACACTATTGAATAAGTACACAATAAATTTTGTAAATATTTTTTAGTATAATCTTGTTGGATCCCACAATGCAGCTGCATTAGGGAAATTAGGACAGTCATATATCATATCCTCATTTGCTATAAATAGGAATAGTAAATAGTGACTGAAGCACAATTAAAACAGATTTATATTTGCTATAGACTCATGTTGGGTATGGCTGAGAATGATATTCCATGCTGGGGCACTGATGTTAAGCCTGCACTATTCATTCCTGGTTTCGGGGATGTCTGGCTGTACTAGGGGGTTGATGATTGCGCTTTGTTTTTAGTGTTTCTCTCAAAGAAATATTGCTATTTATAGTCAAGATGTGGAAAACTGACATTATAAATAGTGAATAATGTCTTCAAAACACAAAATAAATTTCAATTTTACATATTAGTTAAATGATGAAGCAGTGTTTATATTTGTATTTAATACACTGGGTAAAAGACTTTGGCCAGAGTAGAATGACCCAAGTTTAGGAGGGTCATTTGCGAGTCATTTGCAAAGTCCTTTGAATCATGCATTAAATCTGCATATAAACACGATGCTAAAACTTAATCTTTTCCTACACTTTTTGTGTTAGATTGTTTAAAATGCATGAAAAACAACTAAAAAACCAGAAAAGCAATGAAAAACAAAAAAATTACATATATTTTATCGCTTTATAAAAAAATAAAAAAAAAAAAATATTCTGTTTTGAAAATGGATTAAACCAAATGATAATGGTTGTGCATAAACGGTATTTAATGCACAGGGCATAATAATGTAAATGCTTGGTACAAGTTTGATAAATTGTTGTTATTAAATGCCTAGTTATTGTGCAAGTTTATTTGTTATCACGATTTGCATTGACCTTTTTCAAGTCTAAGCTTATGATACCATTTGGTCTTTCCATTGCAGTTATTACAGAAGGACCCAAAGGATAGGTTAGGGTTCACCGACAATTCAGCAGAAGTGGTCAAAAGCCATGCATTCTTCAGTTCAATTAAGTTTATGAGGTTGGAAAAAGACCACGTAACACCTCCCTTTGTACCTGATGTAAGTTGCAACTGATATATCAGTCCGGGTGAAAACCAACTTTTGGTGTATTAACAAAATACACCAAAACTTGGAGCTTCGTATTCATAAGATCCATGGAGGCCGCTATTTTGACTTGTAATAATGTTATATCAATAGGATTTTTACTTAGAGAACGGTAGTATTTGTGTAATGTAATGTATAATGACTCAGCCGACACAAAATCATGTGTCAAGAGGTCTGTTCAAAAGGTCATTGACACGTCAACAGAAGTCTTTTGTTATTTTTTCATGAAGTCTAATGAATATTCATTTGATATCTTTTTTTCCTTTTAAAGATACTTTCTCAGTAAAAACCCCATTGACATAACGTTATCACAAGGTCAATTGGCAGCCTCCGTGGATCATGTTATGAATACAAAGCTCCAATATTGGTGATGTCTTTCTACACCAAAAGTTGTGTTTCTCCCGGACTGTTTACTTGTCTTTAAAAAAAATATCCCAGTGAATTTTCATATATATGATAGAGGACTATAGATGAAACTGGTGAAAAAGCATGTTGATATCTAATTCCATTTAGGGCACTTTACAAAGAATTGATTAGTGCATTGAAAAGTTTGCAGTGTAAAGTGTGTTGTCATAATTGCAGATCCAAGGTACATAGGTCGATGGGCAAAACAAGGTCTTGTTAAATGCATGTTATACACCATCTCAATGATTACAAAAAAACTGTTTCTTGTAATTACCTCCGCCAACAAAGTTGGGTGGAGGTTATGTTTTTGCCTCTATTTTCCTGTTTGTCATCAAGATATATCAAGAACTGATTGATTTGGATTAGATTTGGTGTGTTGGTTTGTTACTGCTTAAGGAAGAAGTGAATACAATTTCAGACATATTGGTAACGGGGAAAGGGTGCAAATGGAGGAGTGGGGACATTTTATGGTGAGTTTGTCTGTCATTAGAATATCTCAAGAACTGATGATTGGATTTGGATTAAATTTAATGTGTGGTTTTATTATTGTTTAGGGAACAAGTGATTTAAATTTGGGATGTATTGGTGCAAGGGGAGGGCAGAAATTAAGGGGTGGGATTTTTGGGTAAGGTCTGTCAAGACACAGTTGGAACTTCCAAATGGAATGTGAAATCACGCCATGAAAAAAATCCAACAATCAATTTTCTGGACTCTTATCAAGTGGCCTCTACTATAAATGTGATATGAACAATTGGTCTCTGCCATGAATGGAAAATAATGGAATGTGAATCTTAACTGAATGGAACTCAAACAATGAATGGTTCACCTGAATAAAACTAAACACAATGGTACGACCTTGGAAGAAATCCAGTCAGAATATAACCTTCAAGTGTTCAGAAGATAAATCTTTAGATTAATCTTTAAGTGTTTATAAGATAATCTTCAAGTATTCAGAAAATTAATTTTTAAGTGTTCAAAAGATAATCTTTTAGTGTTCAAGAGATAATCTTCAAGTGTTCAGAATGCAATTGATCATTACAGATCAAAACTTGGGGATGAATCATGGTAGGCCTAGGATTACTGAGGTAGAATATAGTGGGTATGGGGATCAAATGAATTCTACAATCATTATAGGCATGTTGGAATTGCAACAGGGCGAATGTATGTGCTCCAGAGAGTGCTGATTTTATAGTTTAGAAAGAGCTAATTAATTTCAAAGAGATAGACAGACATTATCTGTGAGAGAAGGTTGTAGTGAATATAAATCAATCATTAAATGTGTTTTAGATTTTGTAGCTTTAAAAGAAAAATATTGCATCTCTGTGAAGGAATTAAATGTGTGGATGAGGAGGGTTAATGGACTTGAAGCTTTCCATGCAGTTCATTTGCTGGGGGATGATGGTCCTTGAGATCACCCACAGAACAGGTTTATCACCTTGTCTGTCGATTCTGCAAAGGGATATCAGGGGAAGCATGAACCCGTATTTCATGTTGTTTTTCTTTTTAATCATTGGATTCTTATCAATGCTGTCAATCTGAGACAGATATCAGTTTGACAATTTTTTCAAAACATTCTTTGCTTTTACAGCCGAGAGCAGTATATTGCAAAGATGTTCTAGATATTGAACAGTTCTCAACGGTCAAGGGGGTCAACCTTGACCAAGACGATGAAAACTTTTATTCAAAGTTCAACTCTGGGAGTGTTGCAATACCTTGGCAAAATGAAGTAAGTTCCTTGTTGCATATTCAGGACTATGCAGTACTCTATGCATATGCAGTACTCTTCATTGTCAGCACTATGCATATTTAGAACTGTATGCAGTTCCAGTACTGTATGCATATTTAATCACCTTATTCATTTTCTGTTTACATGCATCTCAGGACTGCATTCATTTCAGGACTATTTATTTCAGGACTATTTATTTCAGGACTATTCATTTCAGGACTATTCCTTTCAGGACTATCATTTCAGGACTATTCATTTCAGGACTGCATTTCATTTCAGGACTATTCATTTTAGGACTATTCATTTCAGGCCTATTTATTTCAGGACTATTTATTTCAGGACTATTCATTTCAGGACTATTCCTTTCAGGACTATCATTTCAGGACTATTCATTTCAGGACTGCATGCAGTTCATTTAACCTTTGTGAGAACTTGAAAAACAAAAAAGGGAATTGATTGTAGATTATATTGTTTGGATAGCAAGGATAAAAATGTTTTTGTCTGGATTGATATGTAATGTACGTGCGTTATTACTCATTCCCCCTCCCCACCCCTTCTCATTTAGTTTGTTATGAAGGTTATGTTTTTGCCTCTGTTTGATGGTTTTTCGTCAGCGTATTCAATGAAGTAGTTGATGGATTTTGATTCTTAGAACAATTGTGGCTTTCACCTGCAAGTCATGAATTGATTGATGAAAATATGAAAGAGAGAGATAGAACACGAATAATTTGTATATTCTGAAATAGAAGTGAAGGACTTTGGAGGATTGACAAAAAGATTTTTGTGAGGGTAAAATGAACCAGAAATGGAGGCTTTGTTTGCCCCTTGACCTCACCAGTGGCGTGAAGCTGTCGTGGATTCATAGGATGTTAGGGTCCAAACTCATGTACTGCATATTACTTGCAAGTTATCATAGTTTGGTTTCCCATTTGGATAACGTAACTAATTATTTATTAGGAAAACTTGTAAAGTCATGAAATTTACATAAACGCTTAAAGATGTTAATAAATTAAGAACTTTTGACTGATTTCAGGGTGTATTTGTTTCATTGCAGATGATAGAGACAGATGTATTCAAGGAACTAAATGTGTTTGGTCCAAATGGAACTTTACCTCCGGATCTGCGGTATGACATGCCACCTCCTCCTCCTAAGCAAGGTTTCTTTAAACGGCTATTCAGTAAGGTAAGAGAAGCAACACATCACACCACTTTACTTACACTAGGCCACTATAGCCCGGCGATGCTAGTTTATTTTAGGTACGTGCTTGCACATTCTAATAACTCAAATCTAGTGAGATGAAATCCTTATAGTTTATGATAAGCTGATTCTAAATTAGGGGTCTGTCATACAGCAGGAATTGAATCTTTGTATATGTTTCTTATGTATGATCTCTTTTTAAATTTTAGAATAGAAATAGGAAGAAATGATTAGAAAATCTGATGCATTCAGAAAATATCCATAAGTAGAGTTGTATCAGATTTGTGGAGGAAAGATTGAAATAAGACTAGCTCCACAATTTTCAAATATATTAGTGTTTTTGTTGAGATTTAATTTCTGAAGTTTTAAGTGGAAAATTAAAAGAAAGAAAGAAAAAAAAAAATGAAAAAGGATTTTATCAGAATTGGAAGATAAAATGACCTGGAATTTGTAAAAGAACACTGGGCTGAAATGGGAGAATGCATTATACTTTACTTACACATGCACAGTACTGATAAGCTTTGATATGAAAGTTAATTTCAACTTTTATTAATTTTCTGGTGTATACTTAATCCATTTTACAATGACATGGGTATTAAGATGAGACCTCGTTATTTCAATTTTTATTTTATTTTATGAAGTAGCAAAAAAGATGTCCTCACTATTCAACCGGCAGTTCCATTGACTGTATTTGATGCATGTGTCTGTATTTGACGCGCGTTCCTGTACTTGACGCGCGTTCCTGTACTTGACGGGCGTTCCTGCTTTTGACGGGCGTTCCTGCACTTGACGCGTTCCTGCACTTGACGCGCGTTCCTGCGCTTGACGCGCGTCCCTGCACTTTTGACGCGTCCCCCTGCACTTGCGTTCCTGCGCGCCCGGCACTTGACGCGCGTCCCTGCACTTGACGCGCGTCCCTGCACTTGACGCGCGTTCCTGCGCTCGACGCGCGTTCCTGCGCTCGACGCGCGTTCCTGCGCTCGACGCGCGTTCCTGCGCTCGACGCGCGTTCCTGCGCTCGACGCGCGTTCCTGCGCACTTCGGCCAGCGTTCCTGCGCACTTCGACGCGTTCCTGCGCTTGGCGCCGCGTTCCTGCACTTGGCGCGTTCCTGTTCCTGCGTTCCCTGCGCGCCGCGTTCCCTGCGCTTCGAGCGCCCGTTCCCTGCGCTCGCGCGCCCGTTCCTGCGCTTCGACGCCCGTTCCTGCGCTTTTGACGCCCGTTCCTGCGCTGACGCGCCCGTTCCTGCGCTTGACGCCCGTTCCTGCGCTCGACGCCCGTTCCTGCGCTTGACGCCCGTTCCTGCGCTTGACGCCCGTTCCTGCGCTTGACGCCCGTTCCTGCGCTTGACGCCCGTTCCTGCGCTTGACGCCCGTTCCTGCACTTGACGCGCGTTCCTGTATTTGATGCATGTTCCTGTATTAACACTACATTCCTACATTCCTTTATTTGATGCATATTTCTCTTATTTGATACATTTTTTTTTTTATTTGAAGCATATTCCTCATTTGATGCACATTCCTCTATTTGACACTATATGTTTGACTGATATATATAGAAACCCCCCCCTGACATTTCATTCCATCTTTTCTCCAGAGTGATGACAATCGATGAATGGGAATTCTCCCATGATGCCTCAGTGGTCCTCATCAGGCGGTCCTCATCAGGTGTTCCATGTCAGTATTGGATCCATTGCCTCCTACAAGCTTGCCTCTATAAATCATTTGATTAGATGGGTTTGTCACAGCATTTAATTTGCAAGCATCATAATTCCTCAAGTTTTCTTTGAACTCCTTTGGTGGAAGCACTCGTTTGGTTGAATGAAACTGCAAAACTGGTAATTAAAACAGTTTTCACAAAAACAGAATTGATGTTAAGACTTTGTAATAATGAATGTCATTTATTGGCTGGAAATGTATGGATTTACATAATGGAGAAAAGAAGATTTTTTGTGGTCAGTGGAGCTAATATTTCATCTCTGCTTGTGTTTATTTTGACCTTCTTTTAGCCATCATGTCAGATTTAGCAAGTTTTGCTCTGTATAAGAAAAAAATTGAGGAATATGTATTTTAGTGATCATGAATACATTTTGTAGCACACATTTTATCTTGGTTTAGTCATTGTGAGAAAATAGCAGAGGAGTGCAGTAGTTATATAAGAAAGCGAGTTCAATTGGTAGCACATATAAGGAAAGTTAGAAGACTTGGGTATCCACAGGAAAGGGGTAGGGATCCCTTGGGCAGTGACAAACACCTAACTTGGTTTTGAAATTATCATAATTGTTGTAACAAAAGTGTTTGTCATTATCTGCAGAAATATTTGACATGGACCAATATATTTTCGTTGCTATGTTTTATTTTGACCATGTAGATGGGAATAAAGTAGTCCTAATTTATCCATGTTGAGTTCAGTAAAAGCGTTTCCTGATTACTTCATAGAATGTGTAAATTCATGGACACTGCAAACAAATTCATCCAAATCGGACATTAAGTTTCATGGGATCAACATTAATTATCAGTTGGGATTTCATTGATTCACCTTTTTACAATTGAATTCCTTCTTCGTCTGTTCTTGCAAGTGTCTTTGAAACCTGAATCAAGTACATAACCATCTTGATTGTATCCTCAAGTAGCCACTCAGATGTAATTGCATAGAAGGAAATGTTTGTAAAGAATTACGTACAGATTGTTTCATTCCTTAAAAAAAATAAAAAAATAATTTGCATTTCTTTAAAATCTTCAAACGTTCATGAGCGATACTTTGGAAATGTCAAAGTGAAACAACATTTATCTCAAAATTTAAAGCCCCTTCTTACTTCCCTAATTATATGATACGGGTGGAAGTTACCTAAAGGTTCCTGTAAGCGTCATTCATGTTTTTTTCATTAAGTTTATTCACATTTTTTTCTTATAACCATGCAAATAAAATGCAAACTTTCTCAGAATGTTCATATTATTATTTCTTTACATTTTGAAATATAAAAAAAAAAGTAGAGTACTCTCACATTGCAATTATGAGTGGCAGTAGTAGTCTAGATATCATGTATGTTCACATATTTTTTCATGTTTAATAAATCTCTTCTTAAGGATTAACTTGTGGAAGTAAATATGCTTTTTCGCCAGGAGTACGAAAGCCTAAAGTTGTATACTTCATAGAGAAAAACTGGTGAAAACCATTTTATTATTATTATCAAGATAACTGAAATTTAAGAAATTCAACTTTCACATGTACCAGGCAGGTGAACATATTCTTATGATACTATTAACCATGAATTACCAGATGGAATGAACTCAATTTAGTACAAATTGTCCATAATCAACACCGTCATTTTTGATGGGGGCATTCCTTTAGGTCTATTGTTGGGATCTGGGATGAAATGAAGAAAAGAAAGATTAAAGTATCTTAGTAGGTGAATGTAGTGTCATGAATTTATTTGATGTCCTCCACTGGAGGTATTATCCAGGTATGTGACATTATTGTGGAATAAAAGAGTAACTGAAATCTTTGATCAAAGTTCAAATAGATGTTGAGCAAACTGAGTGTTATTGTAGGGTTGAAGCACCATTTAAAAATGAGCTCGGTCATTTAACCTCACTGAGTTAGATAGATGATTGACAGCTTTTTTAACCAATCACTGCATGAATTTGCCTAGGAACAAATTCTGCATAACTAAGACTGTGGTTAATCCCTTAATCTGCCACTCACAGGGCAATGACTGGTTAATACCTTAATCTGCCACTCACAGGGCAATGACTGCTTAATACCTTAATCTGCTACTCACAGGGTGATGACTGGTTAATTCCATAATCTGCTGCTTTTGTAGTGTCAAGTCCTGAATGAATCGTTATGTTGTACAAAGTTGTATAGAACTAGAGTTATATTTTGAATGTTTAATGGGTGTGCGTAGTTGTGATATCAGACCTTTGTCATAACAATGTGAGTTCAGTTGCTTGCCTTTACAAGTAGTTAATTGATTGATGCCTTTATGAGTAGTTACTCGGGCTGATCGGTGCCTCTACGAGTAGTTACTCGAGCTGATCGATGCCTCTATGAGTAGTTACTCGAGTTGATCGATGCCTTTATGAGTAGTTACCTGGACTGATCGATGCCTTTACGAGTATTAACTCAGGCTGATCGATGGCTTTACGAGTATTTACTCAGGCTGATTGATGCCTTTATGAGGGGTTACTTGGGCTGATCGATGCCTCTACGAGTAGTTACTTGAGTTGATCGATGCCTTTATGAGTAGTTACCTAGACTGATCAATGCCTTTACGAGTATTTACTTAGGCTGATCAATGCCTTTACGAGTATTTACTCAGGCTGATTGATGCCTTTATGAGGAGTTACTTGGACTGATCGATGCCTCTACGAGGAGTTACTCGAGCTGATCGATGCCTTTAAGAGTAGTTACGCAGGCTCATCGATGCAGACTATCTATCGTATGATTTTAAATCTAATTTCTTTTATTATTCATGGTGACCAAATTGTTTTATTCAAATTATTTAGCGTATAATTTTGTCATCATTTTGACAAATAATGGTAAGAATAATTATTTCTGATAAACAATGCTCCTTTGTTTAATAAATTATATCAATGGGTGCTTGAAAAGAGATGTATTATTAGATCCATAGTCAATAAAACTATAATATATCACAGACGTTACTGTTGAAGAAAACAACCAATATGTATACAAAAAGATTACATGTATTGGTTCTACAGAAATGAGAAGTTTGAAATTTGTGTTTATTGAACATCATGTATGAAATTATCACTAGAACGTTGCATTTTAACCCTTGCCAACATAGTTGAAAGAATTCTGCTTGATGAAAGGGGGTTTGAAGAATATGATAGGTCAAAATAGTGCTGTTGATTTGCGATTAATTCACTAAATGTTTAATCTACAAAATTTGTGAGCGTTTAGCGATTAATAGCAACCAATCTTCCCCCAAAATCAATTAACATGCTTTTAAGTGTTAAATTAAATTTTCGTGGAACTGGTACAGCTCCCACACAAAGTCCATGCATTTTCAGAAAAAAATATAAAAATGGCCAAGATTCTCACCAAAATGCAAACATCATGTCATAAAATAACCCGTAAGGGTGATAAAACTTATTGAAAATAAAGATCTTGGGATTAGATGACCTTAAAACAGATGTAGAATTGCAATATCAGCAAGAAATGTTGCTGTTTTTGGCCTTACTTAGCACTGCTGAAGCATGTGGAGTGTCATTTTCCTGGTACGACAACATGCTGTTACAAAATATTTTATTTACAGTACAGATGTACCCCAGTTTAGTTAAAATTTTATTTAAAAGTACACAAGTATCTGAGTTTAGTTTTGAGGTCCCCACCAATTGGTCGAATTTAGAGCTACCCATAGTTCTAGCTCGTATATACTAGGCAACCCATACAGAAAGTTGGCGATTAATTGTTTTACTAAACGTTTTGAAGAGTTCCGAGCGATTAGAAGTAATCGTTAACAGCACTAGGTCAAAAACTGAATATCACTGAACATAGTATAGAAAAATTGTCTTTTATTTTTAGAATCCGTGCTTTTTTTACACATGCACTTATGGATCTTACACATTTCCCATCATAGCCTTGCCCCAGTGGGAAGAAAATTAGTTAAGTGATTAACATTTATAAGGGAAGGCACTCGTCAGATATAAACCCATCAAATGCTAGTAAATACGGCATTGTTAAATCTATTGAAAGTGATACAATTTCTTGTTTCATTCAGAACTCAAAATTGTTGCAACACAATGCAATGCTTTTATCCGAAAAAAGGTTAAGAAAAATGCTTTGTAATATATCTCTTCTTTTTGATAAATTTTCAGATGAGAAAATCATATTTCATGTGTCTGAATGGTTGATTCGCTGAAAAACAATACAAAGAATACTAAATAGTCCTATATATGACTTGATGGTATTATGTTTGAGTTACTTAAATGGTTATACGCAGATACATGTAATCTTTTGTAAAACAATACGGTTTTTTCAAATTTGGGAATTGTTTACTCTTCGCAGGAAGAATATACAAAATATATTGTATATCTTACCATACTGTATTGTTTATCGTATGTATTGTTTATCTTACGCATACTGTATTGTTGTATTGTTTATCTTACGCATATTGTATTGTTTTGTGAGAGGAATGAGTGTCGAGGAGTCATTGGCGATTGCTGCTGCCATCTTATTTTTTTTTTACAGAGGAAGTGGATGGGAGTGGGAGGAGGGGGGCTAACCTAACCTGTGGTCTTATGCTTTATGTCTCTGCTCCCCTTGGTGTACATCAAATAAGCAAGGTTCCAGCAATTTGATCATTTTCCAATCAGATTGGAGCACTGACTTTTGACTCCACATTTATTATCATAGAATTTAATTCATAAGAAACTTCACCAAAGGTGAAAAAACGAAAAACAAATCATATAAAACAAAACAATTGATATCACTGTATATGATATCAATAAGCCACTTTTACTTACTGTTGCTTTGGTACAATTTGAGGTTTATTTTGTTTTGAGGATGGCTTAATGAGGCATATTATTTCAAAGGTAATATTACATCGTATCAACATGTTTGATGTAGTGCTTGGATTGAGAAATGGTATGTGTTGATAATAGCTATTTTGTGCAGACATCATCTGGTTGGTTGTGCAATTTTATAAGTATTGCAAAGTTGAATCAAGGTTTTTGTTTTAGATCAGTACTACACTGCCCTTCATTGCCGGACTAAATTAATTTGTGCTGTAGCATACTCGGGATCACACGTTTAGGGAGGGGGTAATGCCATTACTTGATTTATGGTTGGTTTTGGTTAGCGAATGATTGCATTTAGGACATGTCCTCAGTCAGTAAGATGTCACTAGATACCCCAGTTGATATTGTTCAAGCAACAAAAGTTCTCTAATATCATTAAAGTGAGAAATAGTATCTTGTTATTGGGACATAGACCTGTGAGTGGGTCAACAAATTTGAGAACCAAAAGTTTTGCTCAAATCAGTTTTGCAAAATTTTGGGCAAATTTAAATTCAGGTATGGAGAAAAAAAAAAAAAATCGTTTTCAAATTGGGTGACTTTTTTTGATGCTGTTCACATTGCTTTAGGCCTGTTTTGACCTCATACTGTTCACACTGCTTTGGGTCTGTTGTGACCTCATTTATTTGACTGACCTTAAAGGATACTTTAGTGTTTGGGGATTTCCTCTTCACCCACACAAGAATTGGGTATTCAACTCAGACCTTTTTTTAGTGCCTAGAACTATAATGTGATCGGTTTTTTGTTGACCCTCAACTCAATTATTTATATGTTTCTGAATAGCTTGCCATGTGATCAAGTTGAGGTAATGAAATGTTTTTGTAATATTTAGTACTATGAAGAATAGCTCATATTGTGTGGCTTGAATAGAGATAAGGATATTAGGAATTCGAAAAGTAACTCTGGCAACTGTTTATATTGTTAATGCCTTATGTTATTGGTCTATGGACATATATAGTTGTTATAATTCCATTCAAAAGAAGCTTTCAACTTAAAAGAATAGCAGCATTCTTTTTCTTTTTGAAAATAGCATTCTTAGTTTTTGATTTATGGCTGATCAAAATTTGACAATTTTTTAATATATGCAGAATTTGCAATGTATAACTGGGGCACACAGATTGAAATAGTTCGTTTAATTCTTTAAATTTCATTTCAAGTCTCAAGTACTGAAAATGATGGAATAATGTATTCCTGCTAGAATTAGAGAATTTCATTGGGAGTAGGGGAAGAAATGGGGAGGGGGTGGTGGTGGTAACGACTCAAAAACATTGTCAGAATTTACTGTAGCCGCCAAGCCAGTCTTATATCACAAATTTGCATAACAATTACATATCAATGCTCGGAACTTTAATAAAAAATAAAATAAAAAAAACTTTAAAATGGTACACTTTTTGCTGCTTTTGGCCTCTCCATGTCCATAAACCTTCAAAACAATGGACATGTTTTACTTACTCAGCCTGAAGGCACTTGCTTGTCACTTTGGAGCCACCTGGAATTTGCCGTGAGTGGATCATCATGTATGAATCATCATGTATGAATTTAGATACTTATGTTGCCAATATATTTTGTATGTACAGATAAAAAAAAAAAAAAAGAGGGTTTAAATGTTCCATAGAAAATAATAAATATTTACTGTCAGTAATTACTTAGACATACTTGTGACTAGTTTGGGTGAATTTTATAGATGGTTATTGTAATTGTTACACCTTTTTGATGAAATTCAGTAAAATATAATAAATAAAAATGTAAAAAAAAGATTCTATTTTCACAGATTCATTATACTCTTAAAAAAAAAAAATACACATTGGAATGGAATAATTCTATTTTTATTCATGGATGACTGGTTTGATTTCCATATTGACTATATCACTGGGAGTCAAATAGTAACCATGGATACGTGTGTGCATATGGGTTTTGAGATCTTTTGTATGATTTCTAGTACATAAAGAAATTTCTATTGTATAGATGAATGTCAGTGACCTAGATCCTGTACTTGTGTGAACTCCTGCAACGCTTCTGTTCTTACTGTGTGTGTAGTATATGGGATTAAATTCAAAGTTGTGGGAGTATGCTACCTTTATGGTTCCCATTGTTTGTTCAGTTCATTTTGTACAGATTCCTTTTTAAATATGAATTTATATTAAGGGTGAAGGACAGGAACTGTCTTTACTACTCTTTCTTTGTTGCAGCAATAGAGAATAACTTTGTTTGTCACTGTTTAGTTATGATGTAAGGTAGCTCTCTGCTATTATATTGTTTAGTGGTTCTCAATTCTTGAAGTAGTTCCCTGTTTAAATCAATTAGAAATCTTGTCTAAATCAATTACATAGCAGTCTTTATCCAGCTGATTTTTTGTTAGTGCAATTGAACGTTAATGTTAAAGCAGTGGTTATGGAAAATGTTGAAAAGAGAGTATTCAGACGGTGCGGGTCACCATGCCAAAAAATTGCCATATATGGATAAAACCTGGGAGAATGGTGGAATATCTGTACACTTGTGAAACGGTAATGGTCATAGCTTAGCAGAGTTTCCTGATACGTATGGATGCCCCACTGTTACTTGAACATTGCATCCATTCACCTCCTTGCCAATACCACATAATCAAGAACTGGCTCTGTAGAAAAGTTAAATTGGGGTCAAAAATGACAGTTCCCTTAAAATAAATAATTTTAAAACAATATTACTTTGCTTTTTCATGTGGATTTTAGGAAGAAAATTAAAGAAAATTTTTGTGTGAAAAATCACAAAGTTTTCTTGGAATTACAGCTGTGACACGACACACACCTTTCTACACACTGCTGGAATCTGAAATTCAATAACTTCTAAAGAGAATAAGATTGTTTTTTGTCTTCCTAAAGTTGTTTCTTAATAGTCACATAAATGCACAGGAAATTTCACAGGTATGGTCCTTGACCTTCAGACCTTGAAATGTTATGTCAAAATGTGACTAATGGTCAGCCATCTCCAACAGAGAAACAGAAGGTATTATCAGTTGATAGTTGACCTATCATCAAGTTACTGTACATCTAGTGACATCACAGACTATATGAACTTATATTTGTTTCTATTTCAGAATCTATGATGGAAGGATGTGTATTAAATTTAGATAGGGAGTATATTGGTTAAGAAAGAGTAGTATAATTAGGTTTTTGGTTCCCAATCATCATGATTTGATCAAAAGAAAACATATGTTAGCTTGCTTATTCCCACGTATTTGAAATAGTGCATGAAATCATTAGTTGAGGCTGTTCCGATTATTCTTGGTGACTAGAATGTCGAACAAGCAATAAAAAAGATTTGTTTTTTTTCCTCAGCTTTTTTGTATGGCTGCTTCTGTGTATTTGTTCCTCGTCTCATAAATGTTTGTATGACAATACTGATAAAAAATTACTTTCATTCAATCTTTGGTTATTAAATATGAGATGTATATACATAATATATGATGACGGTTATATGATTATATCCCTTGCATGGTGTTTTAGTATGTCTGGTCTGGAGTTAATTAATTGGTGTACGTATCGGGATTCTTGGGCACAGCGGAAATAAACACAATACTTATATAAACATTCAACATTACAAGTTCATTGTCTTTTTTATATTTCGAGTTATAAATGAATGAGCATACATTTTGCCATGGATGAAATGTATCACAGAAAAAGAGCAACAACTTAAAGAATTAGTTCAGTGGTCAAGCATGTCCATCTTATATGAAAGAGGACTTCAAAAGAAACAAAATGGTGAAGAAAACCGTTCAAAAATCTTATTCCGTTAATGAGATATTCAAGTTTTAAGCTCTTCTATTATCTGTGTAGAAATGACTGGTGTAGTAAGTCTACTATGGCTGGCATCTTCATCCTCTCATTCTTAACAAATTGTTAATGTATTTGAAATGTTTTTAATGTTTTTCCTTGACATTTTTTCAGATGGTACTGTATATTATAAATACTGTTACTAGATTCAGTTTGACTACTTTGTTGATATCCATGGTTTGATAGGATACATAAAGACCGAGGAACAGCTAGTCTTATTACAGTTGTTTCTACACAAATGATACCACGGAATAAGATTTTTTTTTAATGCTTTTTTCACTATTTTGTTTCTTTTGAGGTCCTCTTGCATATAAGATATAAACACTTGCTTGACCCCCGATCTAATCCTTTAACAGAAAGCAACAACTTATAACTTCAAAGAAAATACTTAATACTTCAAAGAAAATATGCTACAAATAAACTCACTCTTTCCCCGGCCAGATCGAATCCCCACACTAATACATACCTAAATCAACATCAACGATGATTTGAAGAAACCCTATCTGTCTCTTTCTACCCCATACCACCAGCCATATTAGACCTTCAATGCACTAAATGTAATTTTAATTTCCTCACTCTCTTCTAAAAAAACTTTGTAACTTCTAATCTTAATCTCCCTGATTCCAGCAAATAAGGATATCGCCCTCCCACACTAACCCTCGCACAAGGGTCCCTTGACATGATTGCAATGGTTAGAAACTCAAATTTTGCAGAAACGTTTTCGCAAAAGAAAGTGTGACCAATACCTTCATAGGTATTAATGGATGAACCCCAGAATAAGACACCTGTCTTAAAGACGTGTTTTAGTCATATGCTGACAAACACAGAAAAGAAACTTAACAACATTGCATAACATATTTTAACATATGATCCCAACAGTGTGCTTCTTCAACTTGTTTTTAATACCATTTTTTACTGCAAACATCTTAAACAGCAAAAAGATTTTCTCAAATACTTTTCTAATTTACATTTATCATTGCTTTACAATATTTTCTGGAAAAAAAGGGAAATTTTGACCATGGACTGGCTTCCTAGATATATCAATGCTTATTAACAGCAACCCCTCTCCCTTTAATTTTTAGACTATACCTGGCCAAGTGCATATTTTGATACAAGACTTGCCAAATGTCCCAAGCAATATCAACGAGATCATACTCCTTTTCCCCCACTGTAGATGATCACTACCGACAAATTTATTTGAATGCCATAGATGCATTATTCGGCTACAGCAGTAACGACCTATAACAATCGTGTATAATGTTTACGAGAGTTGAGGGACTGCACATTTTTTGGACATTAAGACCACGTTGATTCTTGTGAAAAGTGTATTTAACGGTTGTACTTTCAGTCATCTTAATAAAACTTTATCTTGCATCGTATAATACAATAGATACAGTTGTTGCATCAATAAAGGGTCGCTTTGATCAGCCATCATATAAGACATTTGCAGCAATTGAAAACTTGCTGCTGAATGCTATCAATGACACCCCATTGACATCTGACAGTGAAAATGGATTGCATCTTCTTGAGTCAAAGTACACAAGTGAAACTGATGTTTAGGCACTAAAAACAGCTTGTTTACAAGCAGATATTCACAAATTGCAAATTTTCTTGTTTTGATGATGTGGCAAACATTAAGAACACTGAAAGATGAACTTCTTATACCTGACACTATAACCGTTTGCAAGCTTTTACTTGTAAATTTTGCTACCTCGGCTACACCAGAACGATCATTTTTATTGGCACGTCAAGTCAAGACATGGCTTCGTTCCACCATGACCCAGAAAAGGTTTAATGCTTTAGCAATACTGAATTGGTTGAAAGACGAAACCGAAAATTTGGATTTAGTTTTTGTTGGTAATAATTTGGTTTCAAGATATGATGAGAGTTACAAGCTATTTAGGAAATTTGAAGTCAAGATTTCAAGTAATTGGCCCAGAGCATGGCTAAATGACATACAGGTTCGTGTACAACATGTTATATTTCATTTCATGAATATGACTGTTTTTTTAATCAATTTAAACTTGTATCAACTTAGGGTTCCTGTCACAGAATTAACACTTACACTCATCCAAAGTTTATTTAGGATTCTACCCTACATCAATCTTTGTCCAACATGTCTAATTGGCAAATGACAACATCAGTGCCACAGAAGTCCAAGAAGTTATCTTCAGCAATAGTGAGCTTCCTGAGAGAACCCTAGGCATATACTGGAGAATAGAATCTGATGCATTTACATATCAGATAAGTGTGAAAGATCGCCCTGATACCCATTGTGGTATCTTTTCAGTTGTTGACAGTGTGTATGATCCTCTAGGATTCATTTCTCCATTTGTGTTGAATGGAAAAGTCATTTTACAGGAAATGCATAAATGAGGCAGTTCATAGGATGAGCCAATTTGTAAAAACCTCTGCACATGGTGGGAGCAGATATTCTCATTCCTAGATGCTATAAGCCACCTGACTTTGGTCCTGTCAACGAGTAGAGCTCCATCACTTCTCTGATGCAAGCAATGTTGGTTATGGGATGTGCTCCTATCTGAGATTCATTGGAGAAGATCGTTCTCACTGTTCTCTGGTAGTTGGAAAGGCAAGAGTTTCTCCTTCAAATGTTGTTACAGTGCCTCGTCTTGAGTTGACAGCTGATGTTGTTGCTGTGAAGATGAGCATCAAGCTGAAACAAGAGATACAGGCTCATATTGACAGTGAGTACTTTTGGTGTGACTCCCAGGTACAGTAGTGTTAGCCTACATCAACAATGATGCAGAGGTTCCATGTATTTGTATCAAACAAGAGTGTAGTTTGTTAAGCAGTGGCAGTACATCTCCACAAAGGAAAACCCTGCTGACCATGCCTCATGCAGCCTCTATGCAACAGAACTGCTTTCATCTACTTGGTTTACTGGTCCAGAGTTCATGTGGAAGGCCGATTCTGTTGGGGACTGCTCTATAAATCCAACGTTGATGGCAGGTGACCCAGACGTTAGAGCTCAAGTTCTGAATGTTCAGTCATCAAGTACCTGTGATCTAGCTGTTAAAAAGACTCTAAGTACTCTAACTGGAGCCTACTTCCCAGAATCGTTGCCAGATGTAAGTGCCTCACCTGTGATAAGACTGAAAGGAAACTTCTGACAGTTGATGAAATAAGTCAAGCTGGTCTCTGTGATCAGGCTTGTTCAAAATAAAGCTTTTAATGAAGAAATGCAAGTATTTAGTAAACAAAAGGAGGTCCCTTCAAGAAGTAAACTCTTCAGCCTTTTATTTAGAATGGTATAATCGAGTTGGAGGATGCCTGAAGAAGTCTTCACTATCAATAAGTAAGAAACATCCAGTAGTGCTACCCAAGATTGGACATGTAACCCAACTGATCATTTCTTACTGTCACAGTCAGATCCATCATCAGGGTAAGGGTCAGACACTCAATGAGATCAGAAGCAAAAGATACTGCATTCTTGGTGGAAACAAGGTAGTTGTAGAATTCATTAGAAAGTTGTGTTTATTGCAGGAAGATGGCAGATTTGCCTTAGGATTGCGTCGAGCCATTGGCTCTGTACAGTTTCTGTGGAATGGATTGCTTCAGTCCTCTCATCACCAAGCAGATCACAAGGAATACAAATGGTATGGATTTTTGTTTGTCTATGCTCCAGAGCTGTTCACAATGGAATGGTCGTAGACATGAGGGCAGATGCTTTCATTAATGCGCTATGCTGCTTTATTACCATTAGGGGCACAGTAACGCAGATAAGATCTGACCAAGGTAGCATCTTTCAATTCATATTTTGTGGAAAAGATCACCAAAATACGTGAACAATTGAAAGCTACAGAGTATGACCCTATAGACACTCATTGCGAGTGTGTCATAAACCCTCTCTGAACGTTTTCACCAATGAAGGAGGACAATATTAAAAAATCATATCAGAGGCAAAAGCTAAGACTTGCATCTTAGATCCAGCACCAACTCACATGGTGAAGCAGTGTACAGATGTCTTAATGCCACTAATCTGCAAGATTGTCATCACACCACTCCTAAATAAGAAAAGACTACTATTGGTCTTCATGGACTATAGGCCTGTTAACAACCTTCCATTCCTTTCCAAGATCACAGAAAAGGCAATTGTAACACAGTTGAATCAGCACTTGAATGACCAAAATCTCTTACCTGTGTGCCAATCAGCTTATCGTGTGTTCCACAGTACAGAAACCGTTTTCTTACGGTTCAAGTCTGATCTCTTAATGGCTATGGATAAGCAAATGGTGTCATTGGTGGTCATCTTAGATCTTAGTGCTGCCTTTGACACGGTAGATCATGAGATATTGCTTAGGTGCTTAAATCTCATTTCGTGTACACAATACTGCACTTCTGTGGTTTGAATCCTATCTGTCAAATCGTAGGCAAAAGTTATTGTAAATGGGGAATGCTCGTCTGAAAAATGTATACATTTTTCAGTACCCCAGGGTTCATGTTGTGGCCCCATACTTTTTACATTGTATGCCTCAACCATTTTCAGTGTGATTAAGAAGCATTCACTTAATGTCTCTGGGTATGCTGATGACCATAGGTTGTGGCTTAGTTTTAAAATCACAAGTGCTTTTTCTGAATGAGAAGCTATTACTAAAATGGAAGGCTGCCTAGAGGATGTTAGAAGGTGGATGCCTCAAAAGAAGCCCTAAATGAATGATGTCAAAACGGAGGTTATTTTGGTTGGCACTACTCCTCAACTCAATAGATTGACCTAAAAATATGTCACAGTGGGTGGTGGTTTAGTTAATGCTGTCCATTGTGTTCGTGATCTAGGAATGTGGCTGGATAGCAACTTAAAGTTAAAGCAGCACGTTATGAAAAAATGCAGGTCTGCATTTGTAAATTTGTACAACATTAATAAAATAAGAAATATGTTGACAAACAGTGCAACAGAGACCCTAATTCATTCATTGGTTCATTCACACATTGACTACTGCAACTCTCTCTTGGCTGGTATGCCACATTGCTTAATTCAAAATGTCCAAAAAATACAGAATTTTGCGGCACGTGTTGTAACTTAATCAAAAAAATATTGCCATATTACTCCCCTCTTATATTCACTACATTGGTTACCAGTTGAAATGCGTATAAGATATAAAATACTTGTTCTTGTTTTTAATGTATCCATAAAATGGCCCCAAAATATCTTCAAAACTTATGATCTAAGAAACAGATCCGCAGTCTGGCTTAATGTACCCAATATTTCATGTATTACTCTGGGGGGTAGGGCATTCTGCAGACTTGGCCCACTTTGGTGGAATGATCTCCCACTTCAAATAAGAAAAATCAATTGTGTTCACGTGTTTCTAAAATCAATCAAAACACATTCGCTTATGGTTCATTTGAGTAATTAAGTATGTATTGTATTCATGTTAATCTTTGTAAAGCGCATTGAATATGCTTGTAAAGAAAGGACTTTATATAAATGTATTATCATTATTATCTTTATTGGAGCTGATAATGACTTGAAGGCTGCCATGAAAGAGTTAGATTTAGACAAGGTAGCAGCTTACTTGACTGAGAAACAATGTAGTTTTGTGTTCAATGTGCCAAATTCAAGACACACTGGAGGTGTTTGGGAATGACAGATGGGATCTGTCAGGAACGTGCTTAATGCAACGATAGCTTTGTGTCCTGGACATTTGGATGATGCTTCACTAAGATATTTGCTGTACGAAGCCATGTCAATCATCAATAGTCAGCATTTAACGCCTGTCAATATGATCCCACTGCTGTTCCACCCCTTACACCAAACTATATGAAGTCAACCTCTTCCCTACCTCTTCCTGAAATATTTGTACGGGAAGATAATTGATTGCTAGAAAGAGATGGAGAAGGGTTTAGTTCTTGGCAGGTTCAGTTCTTGGGGGGTCCAGTTCTTGGCGGGTTCAGTTCTTGGCGGGTTCAGTTCTTGGCGGGTTCAGTTCTTGGCGGGAGCAGTTCTTGGCGGGTCCAATTCTTGGCGGGTCCAGTTTCTGGCGGGTCCAATTCTTGGCGGGTCCAGTTCTTGGCGGGTCCAGTTCTTGGCATGTCAAGTTCTTGGCGGGTCCAGTTCTTGGCGGGTCCAGTTCTTGGCGGGTCCAGCTCTTGGCGGGTTCAGTTTTTAGCGGGAGCAGTTTGGTCTCCTTAAAAGAAAGAGTATCTGCAAAACTTACAATACAGGGCAAAATGGAGCATTCCGAAAAGAAACTTAAAAGATTGGTGATTTGTCTTAGTCAAGGATCATGAAACTTCATGCATGGATTGGCGGAGTCACATCTACCAATGCTGATGATGATGACCGTGTCAGGAGAGTGTGGTTCTAAAGACTGACCATAAGGGTCGACCTAAGAAAAAGTTGCCTATCAAAAACTCTTGTTCTTCTTGTAGGAAATAAATGAAGAAACCTCCTTCAGTCAGGATTGGTGAGTGATATGATTCTGTATTGGGTTTGCAAAGTAGTATTCTTGAGCACATGTATATGCTAACTTTAATATGCGTTATTTAGAGTAGCCATTTCTGAAATTTAAGTGTTATCTAATCATGTCTTCTTGTGATTGTATTGCATTAAGGGTTCAATTAGGCTTATATTTAGTGTTCAGCAGCGCAGTTGAAATTACCTTTCTTTAACTTAATTATTGAAATATCACCGATTGTTTTTGTAAGTAATTTGGTGGAAGTGTTACCACTTCCAAGGTTGATTCAGCTCAGCGTCTATATATGAATTACTAATTCTATAGTGGGCCTTAATATTAGGTCTTATTTTGTATCGTAGCTACAGCGGGTGACAGTCTATAAATAAGAACATAAAATTCAAGCATGACTGACTGACCGATTGCCATGAAAAAAAATTCCATAATTTGTGCCAAATTTAGTAAGTCCAGCCCTGACAGGAGCCATAAGTTTTGACTAGGCCCCAGCCAAAAAAAATAAAGTCCAAGTTTCATACAGGTCTGACTTACTGTATTACTTTCTTGTACAGCAAACCGTACAATCTAACTCCATCTTAGACCATCGAAAGGTACAAAAACAACGTTAGATATGTGATCATGGGTAAATGAACAACACAAATTAATGTAAAACTCTCAACTAGGTTATGAAACATGTAACCTGGTAATAAATCTGACTTACCAAGTTACCACACTTTTGGGCAGCCTTTGAGCATAGCAACAGGTATGTAAATCAATTTAGCCTTCAGGAGATTGAAAAGCAAAGTCCAAGTTACCAAATTTCAAGAATCCGTAATAGAACATATCAATCTTGTACACTCCATATGTAGATCGATATCAGTGCACATAAAGCTATTCAGTATGAATGTATCAAAATAATTAAATGTGCTTGTGCACGAGGTGTTTTTAGATATTTTCAAATACATTCCCCATGGTTTAGCTTTCTTAAAAGACGGACTACGAGTGCACCCAAACCAAAAAGGTAATGCATTTAATTTAAAAAGAAAGAAGGTGTTTCAATTAAAACTGTGCATGAAATTACAGCAAAAATCCTGGAGTATATCCTGAAACAAAGGTTCAGTTGTATGAGGTGATAGTGCTGTTGTGGCCATTTAAGGTCATGGGATTAACAACCTCTTCCTGTCCCTATATCAATCACAGCACCAAAATAGCTGTTTCTGTTACCTAAAACATTGACTGATGTATGTTTACGTGAAGTTTCTGGTGAACGGTTATATCTTAAAAACCAAGTTTACGAAAGTTTCGTGTTTATGATGCATATCCGTAACTGGAAAGATTGTAAACATGGTAAGTAGTTTCATGATGCCTTTACGATATGTACAAAATATCTGCAGGCAATTAATGATTATAAATATACCAATTTTTGTAGATCTTAATATACAAATGTATTATTTTACTGAATTTTGGACTAAAATATCTTGCATTTTTATGACAGTTGCTCAGATCCTGTATCCTCAGACTCAAACACCATCTGCCGCCCCTGCGTCTCTGCCCGAATAAGACCAGTGCTCGAACCACTCCCTGCCTTGTACAGCCGTGAAAATAACAAAATAACCATGGTGTTTTCAAAAGCATTTTCAGAATTACTTTGTCTTTTTGCGAAGTGTGACAAAAACATAAGGTATAATCATAATAATTTCCTTACATATCCCTTCAGTACCATGTTGGTGCCCGACTAAACATTCTAGGTCACACCCCACCCGTTTAAGTTATGCACCTGCCCACGCATGTTCACATCTAATTTACAACCTGATTACTTTTATTTAATTCGTGTTTTTTCGCATTTCAGAAAATCATTGTCATAAAACAATGGCTTTATTGAGTGGAATGTGAGCAAAAGAAAAGCAAAATCGATGGCCAAGCTGCTGTCAATCCAGTCATCTGGTTATTGGGCATGTTGAGTGAGGATCACACATGGAGGTTAAAAATAATTTGCGAACTTCCCAGAGTCAGCCAAATTGAAAACTATAAGAAAAAGCCAAGTACTTTTATTTGACAAGTGTGGTGTTAGAGAGGGGACATCAAATCGGCCAGTTCTCCAAAGTGCTACACACATTGATCATACCATTACCATTATAAAGGTCTGTGAACGTCTACTGATATATGACTGAGACATGAATATAGTATTTCAAACAAACTTTAAAAGTTTGGTTACATAGTTAAACAGTCTTCATATTTTGAAATTAGTCTTCTCGATATGGTTCATCAAAGTTTGAGGATTATCATTACGTGGAATAGGACTGAGCGGACTACTTGCAATCTTTATTTATTAATTTTTTCTGTGTCTAAATGTTTGTCACCGAAAACTATCAGAGGTCTATTCCTTCTACATTTTTATTGGCGATATGGTCAAACTCAAAATGCTTCGACCAGAATTTGTTGTAACACTTAGACTGTTCGAAGAATTACAAAAATGAAAAACTGCCAGTGAATTTACATTGAAAAAATGATATCCTCGCCCAGTCATTCTTCATAAATTTGATCATTTGTCAGTTTATGATCAATTGTGATCTAGATTTTCATCAGTGTCTGAATGTCCTTTTTATTAAAATTAAGTATGTAAGCTTGCAAAGGTAAATAGTTTTTAGTCATTTTTCATCGATTGTGAAATCTTATTCAGGGATTAAAGTCGATCATAGTCCCCTTATCTCTATAACAGCTTGGAAAATAGGTATTATGTCATTATGAGGCTTAAGATGCCCAACGCATTAGCCCCAATGATGGTGTGTTATAAAATTTTGAATGGGATGTAGAAAATTTGACAGCATGACTTGATACCTGTGCATATTAGCATACTCAAATTTCTTTTTAAGTTTTCCGTAAAATATTTTAAACAAAATTATCTTAATCATATTCTTACATATTCTCATTCTGCCTTCATCAATTCTAGAAACATTTCTTTCTAAAAGGTATAAAACTTTTTGTTACAGATGAATGTCATTACTTTCGTCATCGCTCGGAGTATTAAGATAAAAAATTGACGAATCATCCTTTTCTATCCTTTTCAAAGTTATATTAACTTTGATATAAAATTCTAAAGATGTAAAGTTATATATAATTCTAAAGTAAGCATAAGAAAATTATATAAATGCAATTTACTTTAAAGGCAAAAATTAAAAAATTAAACCACAAATGTTAAGAATTATAACTTCCTACAGTCATCAAAATATGGATAGGGAAGCCTTTAGTGAGTTAATAATTATTTATCTGTTTATAAAAGTTGCAAATAATTTATGAATGCATAACCCGTAGGTACAACAATTTTTCATGTGATTTTTTAAGTTAAAAAAAATTAAACTTATTTTGAAGTTAAGGTTTTATAAAGCCTCCTTATATGCTTCTTGTTTCAATCTATAGATAAGAGCGTAAAATTCAAGCATGACTGACTGACCAATTGCCATGGAAGAAATGCCATAATTTGTGCCAAATTTGGTAGGTCCAGCCCTGACAGGAGCCATACCTTTTGACTGTAGGCCCCAGCCAAGAGTAATAAAGTTCAAGTTTCATACAGGTCTGACTTACTGTATTCCTTTCTTGTATAGCAAACCTTACAATCTAACTCCATCTTAGACCATCAAAAGGTACAAAAACAACATTAAATATGTAATCATGGGTAAATGAACAACACAAATTAATATAAAACTCTCAACTAGTTTATGACAAAACATGTAACCTGGTAATAAATCTGACTTACCAAGTTACCACACTTTTGGGCAGCCTTTGAGCATAGCAAAAGGTATGTAAATCAATTTAGCCTTTAGGAGATTGAAAAGCAAAGTCCAACTTACCAAATTTCAAGAATCCGTAATAGAACATATCAATCTTGTACACTCCATATGTAGGTTGATGTAAGTGCACATAAAGCTATTCAGTATGGATGTATCAACATAATTAAATGTGCTTGTGCACGAGGTGTTTTTAGATATTTTCAAATACATTCCCCATGGTTAAGCTTTCTTAAAAGACGGACTACGAGTGCACCCAAACCAAAGGGGGAATGCATTTTATTTAAAAAAAAAAAGGTGTTTCAATGAAAACTGTGCATGAAATTACAGCAAAAATCCTGGAGTATATCCTGAAACAAAGGTTCAGTTGTATGAGGTGATAGTGCTGTTGTGGCCATTTAAGGTCATGGGATTAACAACCTCTTCCTGTCCCTATATCAATCACAGCACCAAAATAGCTGTTTCTGTTACCTAAAACATTGACTGATGTATGTTTACGTGAAGTTTCTGGTGAACGGTTATATCTTAAAAACCAAGTTTACGAAAGTTTTGTGTTTATGATGCATATCCGTAACTGGAAAGATTGTAAACATGGTAAGTAGTTTCACGATGCGTTACGATATGTACAAAATATCTGCTGGCAATTAATGATTATGAATATACCAATTTTTGTAGATCTTAATATACAAATGTATTATTTTACTGAGTTTTGGACTAAAATATCTTGCATTTTTATGACAGTTGCTTAGATCCTGTATCCTCAGACTCAAACATCATCTGCAGCCCCTGCGTCTCTGCCCGAATAAGACCAGTGCTCGAACCACTCCCTGCCTTGTACAGCCGTGAAAATAACAAAATAACCATGGTGTTTTCAAAAGCATTTTTAGAATTACTCTGTCTTTTTGCGGAGTGTGACAAAAACATAAGGTATAATCATAAAAATTTCCTTACATATCCCTTTAGTACCATGTTGGTGCCCGACTTAACATTCTAGAAGTCACACCCCACCCCTTTAAATTACGCCCCTGCCCACGCGTGTTTACATCTTCTAATCTATTACCTTAAGTATTGTTATTTATTTCATATTTTTTCGCATTTCAGAAAATTATTGTCATAAAACAATGGCTTTATTGAGTGGAGTGTGAGCAAAAGAAAAGCAAGATCGATCACCAAGCTGCTGTCAATCCAGTTATCTGGTTATTGGGCATGTCGAGTGAGGATCACACATGAAGCTTAAAAATAAGTCTGTGAACGTCTACTGATATATGACTGAGACATAAATATAGTATTTCAAACAAACTTTAAAAGTTTGGTTACATAGTTAAACAGTCTTCATATTTTGAAATTAGTCTTCTCAATATGGTTCATCAAAGTTTGAGGATTATCATTACGTGGAATAGGACTGAACGGACTACTTGCAATCTTTGTTTATTAATTTTTTCCGTGTCTAAATGTTTGTCACCGAAAACTATCAGAGGTCTATTCCTTCTACATTTTTATTGGCGATATGGTAAAACTTAAAATGCTTTGACCAGAATTTGTTGTAACACTTAGACTGTTCGAAGAATTACAAAAATGAAAAACTACCAGTGGATTTACATTGAATTTTTTTTTTAAAACAAAATTATTTTAATCATATTCTCACATATTCTTATTTCTGCCTTTATCAATTCTAGAAACATTTCTTTCTAAAAGGTATAACATTTTTTGTTACAAATGAATGTCATTACTCTCATCATCGCTCGAAATATTACGATAAAAAATTGACAAATTGTTTATTTTCTATCCTTTTCAAAGTTATATTACCTTTAATATAAAATTCTAAAAATGTAAAGTTATATATAATTCTTAAAGTAAGCATAAGAAAATTATATGAATGCAATTTAGTTTGATGGCAATAATTGAAAAAATAAATCACAGAAGTTAAAATTATAACTTCCTACAGTCATCAAAATATGGATAGGGAAGCCTTTAGTGAGTTAATAATTATTTATCTGTTTATGATAGTTGTAAATAATTTATGAATGCATAACCCGTAGGTAGGTACAACAATTTTTCATGTGATTTTATAAGTTGAAGAAATTGTAACTTATTTTCTTAAGGTTAAGGTTTAAGTTAAGGTTTTATAAAGCCTTCTTAAATGCTTTTTGTTTCAGTCTATAGATAAGAGCGTAAAATTCAAGCATGACTGACTGACCAATTGCAATGAAAGAAATGCCATAATTTGTGCCAAATTTGGTAGGTCCAGCCCTGACAGGAGCCATACCTTTTGACTGTAGGCCCCAGCCAAGAGTAATAAAGTTCAAGTTTCATACAGGTCTGACTTACTGTATTCCTTTCTTGTATAGTAAACCGTACAATCTAACTCCATCTTAGACCATCAAAAGGTACAAAAACAACATTAAATATGTAATCATGGGTAAATGAACAACACAAATTAATGTAAAACTCTCAACTAGTTTATGACAAAACATGTACCCTGGTAATAAATCTGACTTACCAAGTTACCACACTTTTGGGCAGTCTTTGAGCATAGCAACAGGTATGTAAATCAATTTAGCCTTTAGGAGATTGAAAAGCAAAGTCCAACTTACCAAATTTCAAGAATACGTAAGAGAACATATCAATCTTGTACACTCCATATGTAGGTCGATATCAGTGCACATAAAGCTATTTAATATGGATGTATCAACATAATTAAATGTGCTTGTGCAGGAGGTGTTTTTAGATATTTCCAATTACATGCCCCATGGTTTAGCTTTCTTAACCCTTTCCTGCCCGACGGGACTTTTAAGTCCCAAGTTAGACATTGCATTATTACTTTAAAATAACAAGCATTATTTTGCCCTTTGATGTCTAAAGGGACTCCTGTGTCCCTATCTATTTAATAAAAACTACCTACTGCCCTCTAATATGAGATACAGCCATTCTGAGACCATGTGCTTTCTTGCCTCATGTGTATAACCAGTGCCTTTTCTAACAGTGATAACTCTTGATAATTTTGACTATCAAAAGACAAGGTAAGAAAGTCTTGATTTTTTTTCTGTTAGATAAACTACTAGAGACTATTCATAATTCATACTCACATGCATCAATGCATCTGCCATGGGAAAGATGACCTTTATTCTTCTTTGGACTTGAAAGTCCCGACAGGCGGCTATTGCACATGGAAATAAAGGGACTTGTATGTCCCGTCAGGCAGATACGCATCAACATGTAGATATGAAAAGTTGAATAAGCTAATTAATCAGATATGTAAATAAACTTTTTCTTGGAATAAATATTTAAGATATTAGAATGTTGGGTAGTTTATGGCCTATACCTGCTCATTTGAGGAAAAAAATGTTGTAAATATGCGTGTCACCTCATATTATAACAAGTTAAGGTGGTAGTAATGTGCGTAATTAGTGCAGTGTAGTCATAGGATGGGGTTGGGTCAGAGGTGGCGCCAGCCAGGGAAGGGGAACACAGCCCCCCCTTGGCGATCTCTGCCCTCCCTTTCCCCTGTGGGGGAAAAGTTTTGAAATTCGTCGAGCAAAAATGTCTTAATTTTCAATATTTAGGCGAAAATTAGTGCCCTTATTTAGACCCCCTTTCGGGGAGCCCAGCCCTCCCTTTGCGGAAACTGGCGCCACCCCTGGGTTGGGTATGAGTAAAGAGGGCCAGTGCCGAAGATTTGACCAGAGGGCTAAACATTGTACTGATTTTACGTCTGTAAGAAGTAATTTCCCCATCAACTGCTCAAAATCACCCCCTTCATTTTCATTGAAATAATAAGTCTACTATTCACTAATATTCAACACCGCACCAACATACTTCAGCACTGCAGAATTGTGATTGGGCAGACTTTTTTTTCTTCATATTCTTTTTTTCCTTCTTGCACAGATTCAGCTATGTCTACTAAAGATGAAGCTGCTGTAGCCCTCCTGGAAGGCATGATATTTGGTCTTCCTGAATACGAAGCTGATGATGACACCCCTGTCGAGTCAGACTCCGATGAAGAGTTTTCAGATGCAAAATATGATTCAACATATTCAAGAATCGACATCGAGGAGCCAGATGAGGAAGAAGATGATGTGCCACTCAGTACACTGGTGCCCAAGAAGGATGCACTTGAGACTGCTGCTAGTGATACCGGTGATGACAGAGATGATGAAGATGACCAGCCCCTCAGTACTGTCACAGACCAGAAAAAGAGAAGATGGAAGAAGAAAGAGGCATTGACGGACCAGCCTCCATTTGAAGAGGAAGCAAATTTATGCAATAAGGATAAATTTGCAGACTGTGTGTGTCCAACAGACTTTTTCTTGACATTCTTCGATGAAGAAATCCGCAAGAAAATTTTATTTGAAACAAACCAGTATGCAACACAGAAATGACAGAATTTCACGCATGTTACAGATGAGGAGCTGCTGGGATTTACTGGAATCAATTTCTTCATGGAATACCACCATCTGCCATCTTGGAGAGACTATTGGTGCTCCGATCAAGATCTCCATGTGGCCATTATTGCAGACAATATGCCAAGAAACCGCTTAGCAGGAATTCTCTCCAATCTCCATTGCAATAACAATCTGACAATGCCAAAGGAGAATACTGATCGTCTGTACAAGCTTCGCCCTCTGATTGATGGATTTAATGAACGTTTTGCTTCTCTCTATCACATGGGGAAAAAGCAAAGCGTAGATGAGAGCATGATCTTGTTCAAAGGTCGATCTACACTCAAGCAATACAACCCGATGAAGCCAATCAAGAGGGGTTACAAACTCTGGACAAAAGCCGACAACACTGGTTACATTGGACAGGTCCAAGTTTACCAAGGCAAAGCCAACAAAGTAGGTGAGGATGGGAACTTTCTGGAGGGTTATCGCTTGGGAGAGCAAGTTGTCCACCCTTTCACCCGCCCCCTTGTTGGAGAACACTACGAAGTGTACTTCGACAATTTTTTTTCTTCTGTGCCTCTGATGGAGAAGCTAAAGAAGGATGGGATACTGGCATGTGGGACAATTCGTTCCAACAGGAAACATCTCCCAGATTTTGCACCTGACAACTTGAAAGAGAGGGGTAAAAATGATTATCGCTTAAGTGACAAGGATATCGGAGTTTTCAAGTGGAAAGACAATAAGGCCATAATGGTAATATCAAACTTTCACGGGACTGAAAAGATACCAGTACAGAGGACGCTAAAAAATGGACAGAAAATCGATGTACCTTGTCCACCAGCTATAGCAGACTATAACAAGAACATGTGGGGTGTGGACAAAGCAGACATGCTGAGGTCATTGTATTCTGTCAAGCGAAAGTCTGTAAAGTGGTGGCATCGGATCTACTGGGGCTTACTGGACATGGCATTTGTCAACTCATACGTGGTATACCAGTCCATGAATGAAAAGATGCCTCTTCTGCAATACCGCAGAAAGGTGACCATGGGTCTACTCACACTCAGCAAGCCTAAGGCTAGTATTAATAAAAGAGGAAGACCATCTTCTCCTAGTGTTGCACAGCCACCACTATTCAAATCGCACAAACGCAGAAAAGGTCGATACAGTGTGGGGGATGATGTCTGTCTTCAGAATGTTGGTTGCCACATGCTGTTATTTGTTCCTCAGAGAGGAAGGTGTGAGGTGTGCTCAGTAAACAAGATAGAATCTAGACCTCATAGCAAGTGTACAACATGCAATATCTTCCTCTGCGCGAATGAGAAAAAAAACTGTTTCTCAGTATACCATAGCGCATAAGGTGCATGCTATCTCTAAACGTGAAGTGGACAGGCACTTATTAATACGGTAGTTAATTAGTGACTGATTTGCCCGAAATTACTGTTATTAGAGCTCTTCCGATGAATGTTACATCAACAAACTAGTTTAGTAATAGACCTTTCATTTAATACTGGTGCTTATATGGGTTTACCAGCAGTTAAAACTATCTCTGTCTTCTACGTACGAAAATTCTTTGGATTTTCTTTATAAAAATTCTTCATGTAAAGTTACCTGTGTCATCATAGATCTTGTTATGCATAGATGTTAAACATGTTAAATGACACTGCTATTTTATCTGAATTTTCAAGATCAAATAACACATTCTGGCGAAACAGCAATGTGAACATTGGTGAAGTAATGCAGGGTTGGGACTTCTAAGTCCCAGTGTCCCAGATGGGTTTTCAGCCTGTCGGGACTTCAGAGTCCCGCCACTTATTAGCACTGCTAATTAATGAACAAACATATTTTTTCATATTTTAAGTTGTTCTTCATCATATATAGCATGCAAATAAGTCAGAAAAAATCAGCATCTGAATAAGATTACTAAAGCTTAATTCTGGCAAGAAATGGTTAAAAGACGGACGACGAGCAGTGCTCAGACCACTCCCATACAGCTGTGAAAATGACATAAAATAATCATAGTGTTTTCATAAGCATTTTTAGAAGTACATTATCTTTTTGCGAAGTGTGACAAAAACAAAAGGTATAATCATAATAATTTCCTTACATACCTCTTGTACCATGTCGGTGCCCGACGAAACATTTTAGGGGTCACACCCCACCCCTTAAAGTTACACCCCTGCCCACGCGTGCTCACATCTAATTCATTACCTGATTACTGTTATTTAATTCGTGTTTTTTCGCATTTCAGAAAATCATTGTCATAAAACAATGGCTTTATTGGGTGGAATGTCAACAAAACAAAAGCAAGATCGCTCGCAGAGCTGCTGTCAATCCAGTTATCTGGTTATTGGGCATGTCGAGTGAGGATCACACATGGAGATTAAAAATAATTTGCGAACTTCCCAGAGTCAGCCAAATTAAAAACTCTAAGAAAAAGCCAAGTACTTTTATTTGACAAGTGTGGTGTTGGAGAGGGGACATCAAATCGGCCAGTTCTCCAAAGTGCTACACACATTGATCATACCATTACCATTATAGAGGTCTGTGAACGTCTACTGATATATGACTGAGACATGAATATAGTATTTTAGACAAACTTTAAAAGTTTGGTTACATACTTAAACAGTCTTCATATTTTAGATTTAGTGTTCCCGATATGGTTCATCAAAGTTTGAGGATTATCATTACGTGGAATAGGACTGAGCGGACTACTCGCAATCTTTATTTATTAATTTTTTCCGTGTCTAAATGTTTGTCACCGAAAACTATCAGAGGTCTATTCCTTCTACATTTTTATTGGCGATATGGTAAAACTCAAAATGCTTCGACCACAATTTGTTGTAACACTTCAACTGTTCATAGAATTACAAAAATGAAAAACTGCCAGTGGATTTACATTAAAAAAATAATATCCTCGCCCAGTCATTCTTCATAAATTTGATCATTTGTCAGTTTATGATCAATTGTGATCTAGATTTTTATCAGTGTCTGAATGTCCTTTTTATCAAAATTAAGTATGTAAGCTTGCAAAGGTAAATAGTTTTCAGTCATTTTTCGTCAATTGTGAAATCTTATTTAGGGATTAAAGTTGATCATAGTCCCCTTATCTCTATAACAGCTTAGAAAATGGGTATTATGTTATCATGAGGGTTAAGATGTCCAACGCGTTAGCTCCAATGATGGCGTGTTATGAAATTTTAAATGGGATGTAGAAAATTCGACAGCATGACTTAATACCCGTGCATATCTGCATACTCAAATTTCTTTTGAGTTTTCGGTAAAATATTTTAAACAAAATTATTTTAATCATATTTTCACATATTCTCATTTCTGCCTTCATCAATTCTAGAAACAATTCTTTCTAAAAGGTATCAAATCTTTTGCTAGAATTGAATGTCATCACTTTCGTCATCGCTCAAAATATTACAATAAAAAATTGACAAATCATCCATTTTCTATCCTTTTGAAACCTATATTAACTTTGATATAAAATTCTGAAAATGTAAAGTTATATATAATTCTTGAAGTAAGCATAAGAAAATTATATGAATGCAATTTGGTTTGATGGCAAAGATTAAAAAATTAAACCACAAAAGTTAAGAATTATACCTTTCTACAGTCATCAAAATATGGATAGGGGAAGCTTTAGTGAGGTAATGTTTATTTATCTGTTTATAATAGTTGTAATTAATTTATGAATGCATAACCTGTACGTACAACAATTTTTCATGTGATTCTTTACGTTGAAGAAAAATTAACTTATTTTGAAGTTAAGGTTTTATAAAGCCTCCTTATATGCTTTTTGTTTCAATCTATAGATAAGAGCGTAAAATTCAAGCATGACTGACTGACCAATTGCCATGAAAGAAATGCCATAATTTGTGCCAAATTTAGTAGGTCCAGCCCTGACAGGAGCCATACATTTTGACTGTAGGCCCCAGTTATGAGTAATAAAGGTCAAGTTTCATACAGGTCTGACTTACTGTATTCCTTTCTTGTATAGCAAACCGTACAATCTAACTCCATCTTAGACCATCAAAAGGAACAAAAACAACATTAAATATGTGATCATGGGTAAATGAACAACACAAATTATTGTAAAACTCTCAACTAGGTTATGAAACATGTAACCTGGTTATAAATCTGACTTACCAAGTTACCACACTTTTGGGCAGCCTTTGAGCATAGCAACAGGTATGTAAATTAATTTAGCCTTTAGGAGAGTGAAAAGCAAAGTCCAAGTTACTAAAATTTCAAGAATCCGTAATAGAACATATCAATCTTGTACACTCCATATGTTGCACATAAAGCTGTTTAGGTGTATCAACATAATTAAATGTGCTTGTGCACGATATCAGGTTTAGCTTTCTTAAAAGACAGACATAAAGCTATTCAGTATGGATGTATCAACATAATTAAATGTGCTTGTGCCATTTAAGGACAGGTGTTTTAAGATATTTCCAATTACATGCCCCATGGTTTAGCTTTCTTAAAGACGGACTAACTGGAAAGCAGTGCTCAGACCACTCAATTAATGATTATAAATTTACCTTGTACAGCCATAAAAATAACATAAAATAATCATGGTCTTTTACATAAAATAACATTTTTAGAAGTACATTATCTTTGTCTTTTTGCAAAGTGTGACAAAAACAAAGGTATAATCATAATAATTTCCTTACATTCCTCTTGTACCATGTTGGTGCCCAACTAAACATTTTAGGGGTCACACCCCACCCCTTTAAATTACGATCCTGCCCACGCATGTTTACATCTAATTTATTACCTTAAGTACTGTTTAATATTTATTTCGTGTTTTTTCGCATTTCAGAAAATAATTGTCATAAAACAATGGCTTTATTGGGTGGAATGTGAGCAAAAGAAAAGCAAGATCGATTGCCGAGCTGCTGTCAATCCAGTTATATGGTTATTGGGCATGTCGAGTGATGATCACAGATGGAGATTAAAATTTTTTTGCGAACTTCCCAGAGTCAGCCAAATTGAAAACTATAAGAAAAAGCTAAGTACTTTTATTTGACAAGTGTGGTGTTAGAGAGGGGACATCAAATCAGCCAGTTCTCCAAAGAGCTACACACATTGATCATACCATTACCATTATTAAGGTCTGTTAACGCTACTGATATATGACTGAGACATAATATAGTATTTTAGACAAACTTTAAAAAGTTTGGTTACATAGTTAAACAGTCTTCATATTTTGAAATTAGTGGTTCATTAAAGTTTGAGGATTATATTCATCAAAGTTTGAGGATTATCATTACGTGGAATAGGACTGAGCGGACTACTTGCAATCTTTATTTTTTTTTTTTTCCGTGTCTAAATGTTTGTCACCAAAACTATCAGAGGTCTTTTCCTTCTACATCTTTATTGGCTACTTTGAACAGAATTTGTTGTAACACTTCGACTGTTCAAGAATTACAAAAATGAAAAACTGCCAGTGGATTTACATTAAAAAAATGATTTCCTAAACAAAATTATTTTAATTATATTCCCATTTGATCATTTGTCAGTTTTCATCAATTGTGAGCTACATTTTTTCATAAAAGTGTTTTTTTGGTACTGAATGTCCTTTTATCAAAATTAAGATAACAAAATGACAAAGGTGAATAGTTTTCAGTCATTTTTCAAGTTATATTAATCTTATTTAAAATTAAAAATGATAACAGTCCCCTAAATTCTTAAAAACAGCTTAGAAAATGGGCATTATGTTATCATGAGGGTTAAGATTTCGCCTACAGTCAGCTCCAATGATGGCATGTTATAAAATTTTAAATGGGATGTAGAAAAATTTATGAATGCATGACTTAACAATTTTCCATGTGACTTTATATCTGCATACTGTAATTTTTTTTGAGTTTTTAAGGTTTTAAAATATTTTGCTTTTGTTTCAGTCACAAAATTATTTTAATCATATTCTCACATATTCTTATTTCTGCCTTCATCAATTTCAGAAACATTTTCTTTCTAAAAAGTAGCAAATCTTTTAGACCAGAATTGAATGTCAACACAAATTAATGTAAAACTCTCAACTAGATTATGACAAAACATGTAACCTGGTAATAAATCTGACTTACCAAGTTACCATACTTTTGGGCAGCCTTTTAGCATAGCAACAGGTATGTGAATTAATTTAGCCTTTAGAAGATTGAGAAGCAAAGTCCAACTTACCAATTTTCAAGAATCCGTAATAGAACATATCAATCTTGTACACTCCATATGTAGGTCGATATCAGTGCACATAAAGCTATTCAGTATAAATGTATCAAGATAATTAAATGTGCTTGTGCACGAGGTGTTTTTAGATATTTCCAATTACATGCCCCATGGTTTATCTTTCTTAAAAGATGGACTACGGGCAGTGCTCAGACCACTCCCTGCCTTGTACAGCCGTGAAAATAACACAAAATAATCATAGTGTTTTCAAAAGAATTTTCAGAAGTAAACATAAGATATAATCATAATAATTTCCATACATACCTCTTCAATACCATGTTGGTGCCCGACGAAACATTCTAGGGGTCACATCCCACCCCCTTAAGCTTACGCCCCTGCCCACGTGTGTTCACTTTTAATTCATTACCTGATTACTGTTAATTAATTTGTGTTGGACTTGATATTTTTGACTCTTGAATCGCGCCCTCCATTTTCTGTAATTGACTTACCGTTATGTTGATTTTCTAGTTTGCAATGTTTACAGTCATTTCATGGCTCATTGTTTACAACCCAGATCTTTATGATGTTTTTGTCTTAAGAATCTAGTCTGTGAGTATTCATTTGAATGTTGTATTCATTGTTTAGTTTTAAGCTGATGAAATTACTGCTATTTCAGACCTTTTGTGCTTGCACTATTACTTTGTCAGTCAGCATTGTTTTGTATCGGCAAAAGCTTGTCAGGGTTTCTGACAGCGGGTCTTTCAGTCTACACGTTCATATCTTCAATACCACAGTCAAATTTGGGGTGATTGTATTTCATTGTTATGACCTTACCCCTTGACCCAGTTGATTATTGTGATCCTTGTTAACAACTATGTATATTATATATTACCTTGGGTGTCGTATACCTTTATGTTGTAAGTGTAGATGTGTGATTAGTATTGTTAGGTATTTGTATGTTATTGTTTTATTGTATTCACATACTTGCTACTTGAGTCTGCCTATGGATTGAGGTTGTCTCATTTGACTCCAGAGTTGACCATGGTGGGTTGCCTGCACTGTCGTGGTTGCTTTCCATGATCTTTTCCGTTACCTTGCTGTGACCTTGTCCAAGGTCATTTGTTACTTGTGCTGGTTGCACACTTGTTGATGTCACATGCTCACCTGCTTATGTTCGGGCATACATGTTTAGGTGTACGTACGTTTACCGTAAGCAAGGTTATTGAAGCCTTATCCACTTGCCACTGATTTTATGTTATGCTCATTTCATATACTTGCTGTGACACTTGATTTATACGTATTTTCTCTCTTATCTTTTTATTCTAAGTTTTACCGCATATTTACTTTAAAGTTTAACCAGTTTGACAATAAATTGTATGGAACAATCGCATCTATTTTTGTGTGTCAGACTTTTAGTAAAGGGTTATCTGGCTGTATAGCTCCACCAATTTTTAGGTAGCAAGAGGACAGCACATAATTTGTGTTTTTTTAGCATTTCAGAAAATCATTGTCATAAAACAATGGCTTTATTGGGTGGAATGTGAGCAAAAGAAAAGCAAGATCGATCGCCAGCTGCTGTCAATCCAGTTATCTGGTTATTGGGCATGTTGAGTGAGTCAAGTGATGATCACACATGGAAGTTAAAAATAATTTGCGAACTTCCCAGAGTCAGTCAAATTGAAAACACATAAGAAAAAGCCAAGTGTTTTTATTTGACAAGTGTGGTGTTAGAGAGGGGACATCAAATCGACCAGTTCTTCAAAGTGCTACACACATTGATCATACCATTACCATTTTAAAGGTCTGTGAACGTTGTTATGTATTCGGCCGTAATGTAGCTTTAATCCAAGCAACTACTTAGCTTGTTGTATAAGTGAATGCCGCCCTCGCAGGCGCTTAAAGTAGTTAATAGATAAAGACGGGAACAAATTCGTTACATGTTTTTATTCTTATTTTGTGTTTTCAATCACGAATTCTTGAGATAGCATCTAAAACTGTTGACGAGGATAAACATTATTTTAATAACTGGAACATTATTTTTGGAAAAAATGGCAGTGGCATTGGATGTTGACAAAATTATGCCACTGGATTTATCAGGAGAAATGGCGGCAATGGCTCCAAAATGGAAAAGATGGAAAAGAGGATTTGATTATTATGTTATAAGTAAAGGACTGAAGGACGCAATACAGAAAAAGGCGTTACTCCTACACATGGGCGGTCCAGACATACAAGATTTATTCGAAACTTTAGTACCGCCGGAAACTAGCGAGGAATCTCCAACTCTGGACGAATATCAAAAAACAATGGTTATGCTGGAAGAATATCTTAGCCCGAAAATTAACATTCCTTACGAGCGCCATCTATTCTGACAGATTAAGCAAGATGACAACGAAACCGTAGACCAATTTGTAACAAAAGTACATGGACAAGCCCTGAACTGCGATTTTGGTAGTGAATTACAGAATAACATAAGGGACCAAGTTATTGACAAATGCAGATCAAATGAATTACAACGTAAACTGTTATCTAAAGGGACAGATTTTGACATGAATGGACTTCAAGGTATGGCAAGGGCACTCGAGGCCGTGGAGAGCCAAATGCGGAGCATGAAACTGAACAGTCAATCACACCACATGAAGAGCGTTAGTAGTAGTTACGCGAAAAGTGATATAAACAGTGTAGGCCTATCCAGCAAAAGAGGTAGGTCAACTTTTGTCCAAAGGGTACAGAAACAGTAATAGAAACTACTCGAATGGAGAAAATGCCACCAAAAGTAATGAAAGTGGGGATGCATGCTACCATTGTGGTAGAAAGGGACATTATGCCAGAGACCCTGCATGTCATGCAAAAGGGGCAACCTGCTCAAAGTGCAGCTTGCTGGGCCATTTTGCTATCCTGTGTAAAACAAAATTAAGCAGGAATGGACATGCAGCAGAACGTTGGACGGGTAATTGCGTAAAAGGGGACACTGACAACGAGTACGCCTTCCCTGTGAATATCGATGATACGCCAAAGACGGAAAAAGTGAAGGCTACGATTAGAGGTGTCGAAATGGAGATGCTCGTGGATTCATGCGCTTCTTGCAACGCGTCATGGGGAAAAGCACTTGCAACGCTGAAAAGTTTAGAAAACATGGGGAAAAGCACATGGGAGACCTTAAAAGCTGGGAAGATCAAAATGTGTAGGTCTGAAAACATAATACCCGTGGCACAAAAAGCCCATAGTTTTTTGGCATTGAAACAGAAAAATAAGTTGTATGAATTGAAAGATATGGACATTATATCCCTATGGTGACTCTAAGCCTTTAGATATACTGAAGGAGGTGCTTTATGGCAAGTTTACTTGCCACTGTCTGAATATTGAAAACAAAGTTTCAGAAAATGTTGAATTTTATGTATTAGAGGAGGAAGGATACCAAAGAGAAATGTGAATTTAGAATGCTAGAGCTGATATTCATGGGTCACAAGTTGTCCAAAATGGGTATAGATGTAACCGAAGAGAAGGTAAGAGCTGTCAAAGAAGCTTAGTTCCGAGGTCCGTAGCTTCCTGGGTTTGGTCAGTATTGTGCTGGCAGGGATAAAAAGAATGAACCTTTTAGGTGGGGGCCCAACAACAAAATGCATTGACTTAGTAGTTCAGAAACCTTGGGGTACTTTGATAAAAAGGCAAAGACCCAGATTATAGAGTTGAAAGTCCTTTCTTTTGGGCCCTCAAGTTTACATGGTAGAGCCTGATGATTCAATACCAAAGAGTATGTTAGGTTCATAGGTAATGATGGGAAGACCAGTACCTTGAGATCTTGTTCACAAATGTTTCCCAGAATGTTTTACAGGGTTTGGGAAATTAAAAGGGTATCAAGTTGTAGTTGACAGAGATATTTGTGGATCCACATGACTTGTCTTTCTCCTTAAAAATTTGTTCCAGCAAATCACAACCACAAACTTACTGTAGCAAATAGTGAGACCGCTTTATCTTAATTAAAATAACCAAAAGGGAAGGATTACACAATAAGGACTTCATCCATTGCTAATATGATACTAAAATTTCCCTAAAATTTTGCACCAACTAACTCCACAACAACTAAATTTTTGGTTTTCAGAATAAAGAAAATAAAGAAATATTTCCATCACTTATGACTGTGCCATGATTCCCAAAGTGTGCCACTACGTGACCCAACCAGCTACTGTATACCTAATCCATTCCCATTCCCAACTGTACTGTTTTTAATCAATGGTTAACCCACGCTCTCTCGGCAACTTTAAAACATTTTTTTTTCATTTATTTCGCAATCTTTTTTCTTTTTTGTTCAATTTCTTGTACAAAATTCAAATCCTGCCTTAAAAGGGATTAGATTTGTTGCATGATCTTATGTAAATAGTGAATTGTAAAAGTCATTGAATGAAAGTTTTGTGTGTGTTTGAATTGTTATTTATTTTCAATGGCAAGTGTGAATCTCAGATAATCCAGTCTTGTTTATTTTGATCAGGTCTGACTGTTTGAAACTTTAATCATTTGCAGAACAACTAATGCAAGATCGAAAAACCGTGGAGCACTGGAGAGGTTCTAGGGCGCTGGCACAAAAAGTCCTGACACCAGAAATCCTTTTAGCATTCGAATCAAAGTAGAAAAGAAGTTGAATGAATTGAAAGACATGGACACAGGATAGGGCATCAAAATAGATTCATCTGTCCAAATGTCGATACTGATTCTGTGATCCATTAAACATTACTTTCTAACACCTATGGAAAAGCTTTCCTTTGTGATTGCAGTTTTATCATATTTCTACCGAGTTACAATCACACAAATAATGGAGGTGCCAAAATTCCACTTGTGAAGACTTGATTCATCAGAATATTTAACAATTAATGACTGCAGATTTGTCCATTACACCAAAGTCTTTCATGGGACTAGCCAAGACGATGCTGAGAGATGACTCACATGATTTGAACTTTTTGCAATGAATAGAGAGATGAAACCAGATTTGCACTCCTGATGAGAAGACAGGCATTGCACTTGTTTGCCAAATGAGGATAAAATCAACTAGAATTGTTTGCTGAACTCTTTTTGTCAAGATACAAAAATGCCACCCTTGTCTGGATAAAGCTTGGAGAACTGTTTCGAAGGGTACAGTGTCAGAGAGAGTCTGTGGAGGACTTCAATAGCTTTATGGTCAACGCGCCAAAGCTGCTGATTTAGCAGCTCATACAAGCTATTTCTTGTGTTTGGAGTTTTGTTATGTTTCTACTGAGTTACAATCCTATAGTGTAACAGTGCATGTAGCTGAAGTACATCATTTGCTCCTTACATTTTGAGTATGGACAGATATATTTTTCTTGGCAACAGAATGCAGAAATGAATCCTTGTGCATGGACTTCCAAATAAAGGCTCTTTCCACAAATTACACATATTGCAGATTCTTAATATTTAGATATATATTTAGATAGATACAGATTTTGTTGTTTTAAGTGTTAATCATCTCTCATGGCCCTATTTGGAAAAATAGAAGCATTTTGTGCAGAGAAAGAGGAATGGAGTCAATATATTGAGAGACTCAAACATTTCTTCACAGCTATTGCTATTATGTAGGAAATCAAGAGAAAATCTATTTTGCGAGCCAATTCATATAAATTGTTAAGGAGCCTGGTAGGTCCTGATAAACCAGGAGATAAACCAGGAGATAAGACGTACAAGCAAGTGGTGGACGTTATGTGCATACATCAACACCCAGTACTCTCCAATATTGTGCAACTCTGCAAGTTCAATAGCCGCGCTCACCTGGAACTCAACATACACAATTTCAAGGCATGCATGTAGACCCCCAGATCGTTACCATTGGCAACCATGACAGACTTGGTGTCATATGTAACTATGTATATTGTATTGTAATTAACTGTAAAAGGATTTAAACTCAAGGGGGAACAAGCATCGGTATATAAAGATACTTTAAGTCTAACGACTGTTCTGGAAAAGCTATATTAATTGTTTATGATACCCTCAACCTTAGGAACTCACTTGCACACTCACTTGTTATTCAGAATTGGCAATAGATAGATGTACCTATAAAATTGTGTCTGAAGTGTTTCTTGTAGTACCTAAGCATTGAGGTAAACCTACAATAGTGACCTACTTCTTGGAGGTGATTCACTAGTCCATGACTAGCCTTGGTGCTCTGGTGTTACTAAATAAACCTATTAAGACACATCCCTTGTCTGTATGTTGTCAATGCCAGTGCACTGATGATTGTGAGTCAATTATCCACGATTGGGTGGGTGACAAAGAGACATGCTCTTTTTGTCACCATGCCAGCAACCAACTGAAACAGACAATTTTTGCAATTCTTTTTCAAAAGAAACCAGTCTTGAAGCATGACAAGTTTATTGCTGGCATTAAAGACAGCTACAATCAAGAAAAGAGTTTGTATGAGTCCCCCACTTCTCACGATGATACCCTGAGTGTATCCCGACAAACAAAGGCAGTCTGGGCTGCCAGAAATGCCCTTAGAGCGGTAGAAAAGCCAAGTCAATGCAATCGCCCCTCAACAATCAACTAAAATGGACTTGTCTCCATCAGCACTAAACTCGATTTTGAAAGCTATATATGGTGATTTTTCATCAGAATTGACAGAAGGGAACAATATCGTATGCAGAAACTGGCCACCACCGTGAGAGAAGTCACTTATGCCTAAATAGTCAATGACATTTCAAACAAAATAAGGCAGTCAAGAATGTTCTTCAGTTCAGAGATTTTGATAGAGAGAGACCAGGCTGACAGGCAACTCAATTACTTGAGTACTGCAGTTAAGACACCATGGTTACCACCACACAAACAAGAGATGCTGCAGTGAAGAATTAAACCAGCACAAAGGATTTGTGTTGCCAATATAACAAAAATCCAGATCTCCATGATTAAGACTTTGATTAACTTTACCTCATTTGGGTTTCTAACATATTTGTGAAACCATTTTCATTTTCAAAGGCCAATGAATTCCAAAATGCTCAAACAGCTGGTGAATACCAAGAATGGTAAAGTAAAGAAAGCTATAACAATAAAGTCTATATTAGCTATAATAATAAAGATTATATTAGCTATAATAATAAAGATTATATTAGCAAGTTGTCCTCGTATTCTAGTATTCTGATATTTGAGGATGTCATAGACCTCAAGAATAGCATGTGAATAGCTGCCAGCTAAAAGAACCCATCGCTGCTGCTAGTAAAGGAACTCATACTGCTGCTGCTAGCAAAAGAGCCCCTGCTATTGTTGCAGTGAAAGAAACTCATGCTGCTGCTGCCAGCGAAACAATTCCTGCCACTGCTGCTGCCAGCAAAGGATGTCATGCTGCTGCTGCTAGCAAAAGAGCCCCTGCTATTGCCAGTGAAGAAACTCATGCTTCTGCTGCTAGCAAAAGAGCCCCTGCTATTGCTGCTGCTGTTGCCAGTGAAGAAACTCATGCTGCTGCTGCCAGTAAAACAACTCCTCCTGCCGCTGCCAGTAAAACAACTCCTCCTGCTGCTGCTGCCAGTGAAGGAAGTCATGCTCCTGCTGCTAGCAATTGAGCCCCTGCTATTTAATGCTGCTGTTGCCAGTGAAGAAACTCATGCTGCTGCCAGTGAAAAAAATCATGCTGCTGCTGCTGCCGCCAGCGAAACAACTCCTGCAGCTGCCAACGAAGGAAGTCATATCGCTGCTGCTGCCAGCAAAGGAATTCATATTGCTACTGCTGCCAGCAAATGAACCCCTGCCGCTACACACACTCAAAGAGGAACTCGTTGGAGATTTATTCGGAGATTCAAAGAGAGCATTAGGGCAGCATACAAGAATTAATTATAAAATACTGCACTGATTAGATTTAAAAAGGTAGAGTTGCCTCATCCTCACAAACAAACGAAGGATGGAACTATGGCAAACAGTCTGGGGAGACTCTCATAGTTAAAACATTACAGCTGATGCAGATGGTAAAATTATTAAAAGAGTAGCAGAAACTATGCATTCAAATACCTGTTTCAGTCATTCAAGAATTTCTTAACCTAACACATATTAATAGATCACTGGAAAGAAAGATTCAACTTCCAAGAACTTTACTTCAAAAAGTAAGAAGGAATTGAAATAAATACAGGGCACATCGGGTAATGACTTAAGCAGTCACACCCACGGGGAAGTTCAAGAGGTGTTTGAGAAATACAGATTTGATCTGAATTTAGGTACAGTATTTATCTAATGTGACAGCTTGAAAAAGAGGCAGTAATAATGTGCTATGGGGATATGATTCTTTATAATGTGCTATGGGGATATGATTCATTATAATGTGCTATGGGGATATGATTCATTATAATGTGCTATGGGGATAGGATTAACTATAATGTGCTATGGGGATAGGATTCATTTAATGTGCTATGGGGATAGGATTAATTCATCTTTATGCACAAAATCTAAGAAATATCATTTTCCATTTATACTGTCAAAGATGAGAGGACATCTTGAATAAGACACAACACTTGTTGAAGAATCTTTTACAGATTTCCTCTCTCTGTGGAAAATGAAAAACAGTTGGAGTAGTTTTTTATGCTGAAAATACATGTACCCTGCACATGTCAACGAATATAGGAAGGTAGATTTCACAGACATAAATGGATCTGACTTAAGACATAAAACTAATTGCATGACTTGATAAGGCAATAAAATGTACTCACAAACATATTTTATGTCAATTGTTTAGTTGTCCCATTTTGTTTCTATTCTTATATCACACCAATTCATTTGAGTCATTTGTTTAAACTTCAAAATCCAGTTCAACCTGTAAGAGACAGAATTGGGCCACTTATTGCCCTTCCTAGTTTCACTTTTGTTGCTTATAAAATTGGAGACCAGAATTTCAGGAGAACAACCTGACACATGATAGAGAATTGGCTACCATGCAGTTGGAAATCTTCTTGTTCCATGACTGACTTTGCTGTGTTAAATTTGATATCCAGTCAACAAAATCAGTGGTACTCCAATTAATGAAGTGATGAAAAGCAGGGTTAGCACTAGCTTTGAATTTTCAAAATATTTTGGTAGGAATTTCATAACTTTGGTTGAGAAATTCTCTCATGCTTTTCTTTTGGAGGCATGTTACTATGTCAACAAACAAAACGTCCTGACCTCTGCAAGATGTTCATTCCTGAAATTTCATCAAATCTACAGTCGCTTTATAAATTTCTTTTCATCACTAATATATTGATTGTATACAGTGCTGGATATCGTAGTTACAGAAAACGACTGTAGTTGGAAACTAATTACAAATTTCAAAACCTTGTTGCCTTGTTGTATACATTTAGGTATGTACAATATTAAGATCTGTTCATAACTTTGCAAGTTATAAGAATTCTTTGAATCATAAAAATTAACCTTTTACTTTTTTGTACTTAAAAAGGTAAAACTCTTTCTTAAATTATATCTATTTCTGTAAATTGCATAAATACTTCATATCTAATCGCTAAAATTAATATCATTAACTCAAGGCCAGATGTTATCACTGAATGCTTATCGCAAATTTGAACACTTGTCTTCGCCAGCAGCTCCCAGTAGCTGTGTGCGACCATCCCGCATTGCTTCTAATTTTGTACGGGATTGTGAGAACTGATTGTGCGACGCTGATAATGCAAACCCTGATGAAAGAGTGTAACCTTTTGATGTCTGTGGAACTGTCAAGTTTGTAAACAGCGTGGGAACTATTTCAAAACAAAAGTGCTTGCGACTACACATTGCTGACATCATTTACCGCCTCCAAGTCAGAGAGATATCCCACAAAACTTAAAAGTTTAAGAACTCTAGGGTAAGTGTGGCCACACAATTACAATAAGATACCTGCATCCTGTCAATCTATGATTTAGTAATCAAAATGTTTATAATGGTTATTTTGTATCAAAATCCCACTTTGTATGTAATCTGTGAATGATATCACTATATCATCATTGGTTGTAAAACACAGAAGACGTAGGCCTAATAACATTTAACTTTAAATAAATTATCACAAATTCTCTTGCATGCCCTGTTCCTCCATTGGCCTGCCACTCCTGCCCCACCCCTTTTAATCTGCCCTACCCCTCATCAGAAAAAATGTTTTAAATAATGTAAAAATATTTTTTAATTAAAATAAAACTTTACAAACCTAATAATCTTAATTAAACTTGTGAATGAAATACCTTTATTATAGCATAGTAAGAAAATTTCCTCTTTGGCCTGATAAATTGTCCAAATGAGTCACAATAGTTTCATTCTGAAGTATGATAATAGCTCAACTTCCAGAGCTTCACCAGAGGCTTAAGACTTAAGGGGAAAAGCACAGCACTCGCACGTGTCCCTCAACAAATATAGCACCCTGCCCCATTTTAAATCATGCTAGGGGGCTGAGAAATGTTCTTTAGTGGGGAGGCTTTGATAGATAGAGAGAGACCAGTATCGGTTGAGGCTGATAGGCAGGTTAGGGTTAGGCAGAGTTACCTAACAGAAGTCTAATCCTTGAGTGCTGCTGTTAAGAAGACACCATTACTTACTGCCACACAAACAAGAGATGTTGTAGTGGAGAATGAAACCTGCAAAACGTATGTAGCTGCTTTCAATCAGGAGAATAAATGGCTGTCAATGAGAGTACATGTAATTGCTGAGATCAAATAAAGAAGAATTACTGTACCCTGTACTCACACACACACAAACCATACAAGAACTATACATGACCAACTGAAAACATGGGACACAAAAATGATGGAGAATTAGCCAAATATAAACTACCTGGGAGCCCCTCAGCCATACAATCCTTACCACTGACACTGATAGTGAAATTGCAAAAGGAATAGCAGCTTTCAAATACCAATTTCAGGCATCTTGAGAGCTTAGACCCACCACATCTCAACCTATCCCTTGTGAAGGAAGATCCTTCTGATCAATTTATGAAATTAAGCTATACACACAAACAATACCGTCACACAGAACAAATTAGCTGATGACTAAAAGCATTAAAACTTTAGAGGAAGCTAAAAGGCTTTTAAGAAATATGGATCTGCTTTTAGACTCCAGCACAGAACTTGCTACCAACTGATTTTCAGATATATTTTATATTGCCATATCAGGAAAAAAATACAACTTTTAATTTTATTACAATTCTTTAAGGTATTGTTCCTACACTCATGTTAAATTACTGCATAATTAAATTTACTTCATCATGTTTATACAAAGATTATGTATGCATTGTCATGATTAATGTTATTTCGTCCACACGATATGTTTTGTAAAATACTTTGAATGCAGAAAAATAAAGATCTTCAAATAAAAGAAAAAATTATTAAAAAACGTTAACTTTTATGAAACTGGTATACAGTGTAATAAACTGCTTTTACTTAATATTCATTCAGGTGTCTTTATGTCTATAAGCCCATAATTCTGTGATTTGAAAAGTGGAATCAAATCTGTTCCAAAAATAATTTATTTTATAGCCTACAGATATACTACTGACAAGCATGTTTGAATCTACATAATTACCTTCACAAATAGAACTCTTTCTTGTGACTTGTGACGAAACCAAACCTATTATCCTCCCACTGAACACTTTGCTTTCCAACCACTTCAGTTCTTTCATCAGCTTCTTCAGTTGGGCTGTTCAAGCATCCTCCTCCAACTTCCGGTCATTTCTTGCTAAACTTTGAATGTGCGCCTCCTCTTCCATCACATCTTTTCCCTGCTAGGTACTGAAACTTTCATACAAATATAATGTTGGCATCTGGAGATAGGCCTTTGTAAATGCTGCCCTCTGATTGATTTTCTTTTAGCCACACTTCATTACTGGGCTACTGAACAGATTGATTGCATTTGAAGTACTTGTCAACAGCCATAATGTTCTTGCCTGCAGTATGTCCTCACCTTTCCACCTCCACTTTAGGCTTTACCAACTTTTCTGCATAGGAAGGCATTCTGATTAGATTCTCCTGTGATGAACAAAATTATAGATAATAACATAAGGCAATTTTAACCTACATGGAAATCCCATATCAGAGCCTATGATTCCCTTCCATATCCAGCAAAATAAACAAATGATTGAATTCATACCATGAACTCAATGCAGAACCACTGCCTGCAACCTCTGTATATCCATGTAGTCAATGCAGAACCACTGCCTGCAGCCTCTGTATATCTATGTAGTCAATGCAGAACCACTGCCTGCAGCCTCTGTATATCTATGTAGTCAATGCAGAACCACTGCCTGCAGCCTCTGTATATCTATGCAGTCAATGCAGAACCACTGCCTGCAGCCTCTGTATATCTATGTAGTCAATGCAGAACCACTGCCTGCAGCCTCTGTATATCTATGCAGTCAATGCAGAACCACTGCCTGCAGCCTCTGTATATCTATGTAGTCAATGCAGAACCACTGCCTGCAGCCTCTGTATATCTATGTAGTCAATGCAGAACCACTGCCCGCAGCCTCTGTATATCCATGTAGTCAATGCAGAACCACTGCCTGCAGCCTCTGTATATCTATGTAGTCAATGCAGAACCACTGCCTGCAGCCTCTGTATATCTATGTAGTCAATGCAGAACCACTGCCTGCAGCCTCTGTATATCTATGTAGTCAATGCAGAACCACTGCCTGCAGCCTCTGTATATCTATGTAGTCAATGCAGAACCACTGCCTGCAGCCTCTGTATATCTATGTAGTCAATGCAGAACCACTGCCTGCAGCCTCTGTATATCTATGTGGTCAATGCAGAACCACTGCCTGCAGCCTCTGTATATCTATGTGCAGCCTCTGTATATCTATGTGGTCAATGCAGAACCACTTGCAGCCTCTGTATATCTTTAATTTCTGCTTATGGCATTTAAGGAGACTACTTCAGAGAAAACCGTCCACAAATTCAGACTTCCAAGTTAATTTTATTCAAATCTTTATCATTTTAAATCGAAAATCAAACACTGACAGTGACACTATTTATTCCTTATAAGTCTATAGGAGATTGATATATTATCAAAAGCATGTAAATAGCATAAACTTCCATCAAAAGTAGTTGAAAGTCGAACCTTTTACAGCTTTTTGAACTTTCAGGCATCAATTGCAATTTTTATACTGATTTGTAATGTATGAGTTGGCGACCTGTGTATTCTCTTCAATGTAAATCCTATGCTTTTTATTTATTAATCATGGTACTTTGAATGGGTGCAGCAAATCATGAAAGTTTTTTGAGTCTTTACTACGAGCTCCCCCCTACAAAATTCTAGCAAGACTAGTTTGAGGGGGAAAATATTGACTTCAGGAATTACGTACAGATTTTGAGTTGTCTGCTACATGTAAGGACATAATCATTTTTTTATGTGTGTACCACATCAAAAAAGGTTCTAAAACTAATATGATAACCCACCACTCTTAAAGCAAGAATGCTATCTTAAAAATTCCAAGATTATTCTTCTCAGGCATTACACCACAAATTTGCTACAACTTTCTCAATTTAAGTCTCTTCTTCTGCTAGAACCATCATTCCTACAGGTGTGACTGCCAGAACCACCATTCCTGCAAGTGTGACTGCTAAAACCACCATTCCTGCAGGTGTGACTGCTATAACCACTATTCCTGCATAACCACCATTCCTGCAGGTGTGACTGCTAGAACCACCATTCCTGCAGGTGTGACTGCTAGAACCACCATTCCTGCAGGTGTGACTGCTAGAACCACCATTCCTGCAGGTGTGACTGCTAGAACCACCATTCCTGCAGGTGTGACTGCTAGAACCACCATTCCTGCAGGTGTGACTGCTAGAACCACCATTCCTGCAGGTGTGACTGCTAGAACCACCATTCCTGCAGGTGACTGCTAGAACCACCATTCCTGCAGGTGTGACTGCTAGAACCACCATTCCTGCAGGTGTGACCCACCATTCCTGCAGGTGTGACTGCTAGAACCACCATTCCTGCAGGTGTGACTGCTAGAACCACCATTCCTGCAGGTGTGACCACCATTCCTGCAGGTGTGACTGCTAGAACCACCATTCCTGCAGGTGACTGCTAGAACCACCATTCCTGCAGGTGTGACTGCTAGAACCACCATTCCTGCAGGTGTGACTGCTAGAACCACCATTCCTGCAGGTATGACTGCTAGAACCACCATTTCTGCAGGTAGAACCACCATTCCTGCAGGTGTGACTGCTAGAACCACCATTCCTGCAGGTGTGACTGCTAGAACCACCATTCCTGCAGGTGTGACTGCTAGAACCACCATTTCTGCAGGTGTGACTGCTAGAACCACCATACCTGCAGGTGTGACTTTTAGACAACAACTTGTAGAAGCAATTTAGAAACCTTGTACAAAAAACTCAGTGCTCTTATTTATGATCAGTAATCTTTCATACTACTTATCATCTGTACACAAACAATGAAGCTTATTAGGAAGTTTTGTTACTAGACAGTGCGATCATGTCAAGGCAGAGAATTCATTTAAATTTTGAAAGAATTTTTGAATCAGTGAGTCACTAACACTTTGTTGGGTTTGAGACTGAAACTTAAGCTGACTATTTGTGATGAACTGAAAGCTCTGTCAAATAGGCAATTAAACTGTAGGCATCTATAGGCCTTTAAAAAGTTCTGCTGATCATGTTATAACTGCAGGAAAGCAGATGACTGCTTGCAAAATTGACCTACAAAATTGTTCATTAGAAAAAATGCCTTTTGAAACATCCCTTGTATTTGTTCAGCATCAGCATCATTAGAAATCATTATGTGTAATACAAACAAACACTTAAGTTTTAATCCCAGAATGAGAAAATTTCAGCATACCTTATGAAGATCTTTTTTTAAGTGTTAGGGACTGAGGGAAAATATAATTCTTTGCCTATTACCAACAAACACACGAGGACAGTATGGGCATACAGCTGCATGATGCCTTAATTGTGTGTGCTCCATTATCACATAATTTAGAATTCCTTAAGTAGCTCAGTCAGCTCAGTGTACGACTGAGATACTAGAGGTCCCAGGTTCGAGTCCAATGGTGATTTAACCAGCGATTTTTCAACAGATATGCAGAACAATATACCCTGACATCAAACGCAGAGGTTTGTCTTCTGCATCACATTTTCTCCCCCACCCGACCTTTGTGAAAAGTGACCAATGGTTGGGTGGTGTCACCGTCCTTTGGAGGGGCTGTAGAGCAGTTGGTCCCGATGGTAGGAGATTTACCCCCTGCCTAGCTCTCTGAACATTTCTTGAAAAAGCAGGGTGTTAACCCGTTGTTCAACCACTTGCCATCCTGTCAAATTCCTTGGGTCCACATTGAAAACAAGTCATTGTGACTTACATGTGTTTTCCCTGGCATATGTCTAAAAGTTAAAAACAAAATGTCCTACTTCATTTTTCAGTGGCAGCATAATGAATGCAAGATGAAAAACTTACATAACGTATACCTCAAATCTCTGCATTGACTACTATCTTATTGTCAAGCACAATCGTTTGTTCTAAATCTTCTGCATTTCCAGTCTCTTCCCTTCATGGAGCCTAAAACAAAACAGTTAAAAGTTATATTAAAGGATTAGTTCAGATGTCAAGCAAGTTCATGTTATATGACAGCAGACTTTAAAGAAACAAAATGGTTCATTCAAGAATCTTATTTCGTTAAGGAGATATTAAGTTTACAATTTGGTATAGAAATGACTGAAATCAGACTAGTTGTGACATCACAGCCTCAGATTCCTCAAAGTCTTCATGTATTCTATCATATGAAGATGAAATAATCAAATACATGTAGTAAAAAATAAAAAATCTTTTAAAAATATTAACAATTGTTAAGAATGTGAGAATTAAGGCACCAACTTTCCATACTAATCCTTTAAATGTTGAAGGATATGTTCAGTGGTCTAGTATGCACAAAGAGTACAAAGCAATACAGATAATGGTAAAGAAAGGTCTTCAATATCTCTCATCAACTTGGAAAGTGCAAGATTAACATTCCATTATTAATATATACATTTTGCACCGCTTATAAGAGATTAAAAAAACAAGAAAACCAAAGGTTTTGCAGTTTCGATGCACTATACGGATTTAAGTTTTTACAGTATACACAGTATATACAGTATAATCAACTTAAATACAGAATTAGTGGCAAACCAAAGGGGGTAGGAGGAGCAGCCTCCCACCCTTCTTGGGCTCGGCCTGGGCCTGTAAGATAAATATACCCATTATACCTGATACCAATTCCAGAACCTTATGTGATTTGTTATATTCAAAATTTGAATGTACTTTACTTGTTGTTTTGTCACCATTTTTGTATATATTGCATAATGTGGAAATAAATTATCATGAAAGGTATGAAACGACCATCTTGGTTATCTCTGAAAGTTTATACTCCGATATAAAAAAAAAGCATACAAAAAAAATGTGCACACTACATTTATGAGTAAGCCCCTAAACCTATTATTTTCTATAAGATACAAGCTTTAAATTCATCCACAAAAAAATTGTTGTAAATGCAAAGATATATACAGAAATATAAAATGACATTAAAACAAAAATAGATAGGTTGTATTACAAATATGGAAAGGGAATATCAATTTTCATGTGCATGGATTTTTTTCTGAGACAGGTGAACTTGGAGTGGTCCATCCGTGACTCAAGCTAGTAAACTGATATTGATAACAACATTAAGAATTTTTATCCCTTGGATCCCCCCAATCCGACACCCTCAGTTTTCTCAAAATTAGGGGTAATCCACACCTTCTAACCCGAGAGCCTGTACACAGTTCAATTGCTAGCAATCAGCTATTGTAACAACATATACAACACAGGGATAATCCACACCTTCCAACCTGAAAACCTCTTTACACTTAACTTGCTAGCAACCAGCTATACCCTGTACACAATAGGTCATTCATCAGAGGCTGATGCCACAAACCTTCTTTGAAGTGAAGTGGAACAGATTAGTCCTTGGCTGACCCTAAAAATAAATATGCATTATATACATGGAGGAATTTATGCAATGCCCATGAATGATTGATGGACAATTCCTCCCAAAGAGAGTTATTTCATCATCAAAAAA
>JAIGNY010004575.1:1345000-1375000 GCA_020152595.1 Chiridota heheva | reverse complement strand
GTATACATATATATAGATTAACGTTTTTTTAGTATGTTCATGCTATTTTTACATAAAAGAATTTTCGAACTTACATTGTCAACAGCCACAAATTCATTGCGGAAAGGCTTATTTTAACAACAGATGGTCCCACCGGTATTCCTAGTGTTATGGCAACCTATACTATAGGCCTATAGCCTAATACTACATATATAAAGAAAGGTAGGTCTCTTTCTAATGCGACTTTCAAACGGTATATGAAAATTCCTTTTTTTGACCACTCGCGAATCTTAATTACACTTTTTTACTCTACTTACATTTGCTGGAGACTCCCTTCTTCGTTTATAAGCCACGGTATTTGTTAGTTTTTTCCCCATTAGATGTACAAACGATGAATTTTTAATTTTATGAACCATTACCATCAAGACAGTGTAGATGCCCAACAATTTGCTGCAAACTAAAGAAATAATGCAATGACGTCATGAAGAAGCAGCACTTCAGTATTATTTTGACAAGAACAATCCGGGTATGTATCATTCACTACCAGATGAAAATTTATGTTGATAATTGGCCAGGGTTAAAAAACATTGGTTTCATCAAATTTGGACATTCAATACGGATGGAAGAGGGATTACATGTACAAAAAATTAAAGACATTATATTGGAGGACATGTGCTTCTTTTTCATGGAGTTAGCAAAGGAATTTGTATAAATGTGGACCAGCAACATCTTGTACTAATTATAATAATATTTTTTTTTTTAAGTTATGGCCACAAAGATAATCTCTTTTCTCAATGATATCGATATGCACAAAGGCAAACCAGCTTTTGGTCATCAATGGGCACAAGGAAACGTAGCCGGGCTATGATAACAAGTCATTATTAATATGATATTAAATAACTTCTGTGAAAGTTTGTTAGATGTACTTACTACGGCCCAAGGATAATGATTTTTGAATATCTGGTATTTGTGCAGGCAGGAAAAGTACACTTTTGGGGTTAATTTGTCTCATTTGACCAAATGTTTGGATGAGTACTATGCGCTTAAACCACCCCCATGCAGTTGGAGCCTTGTATAAAATGCACATCAAACTGTGTGCAGTGACAAAAGATCATCAAACTTCATAATCGAATTGTATCTATTTTATTGAAGTTAAAATAATTTGGGACAAGCTAACAGAAGTTCAAATACAGCAAAATTCATTTCCAGATGACAAGCCCAACAATCGGCAGACTACATAGGTTTAGATCCTTTTTCATTTTGGGGATACCATCCAGTTTCTTGACATAAACATTTTCTTGACCCATACTTTTTAAAATAGGAATAAGAACAATACTTGTGTTATCTTTTTTTTTTTTTAAATTTTGATTGTGATGTATCTTGCATCAATATTTGCAAACAAACAAAAAAGCAAAAATTATGTTTCAAATAATTTGTTTTCTCACAGGAGAATATTTATCCAAATCATTCTGTGTGACATGAGTGATATGATAAGATGAAGCTACTGATAAGAGGCTCAAACATTAATCACATGTCTGTACCTCTAAGCTGGTGGTAAGACACCCACATCTCATGCCAGTATCATCCACTTAAAATAGTATGTTCAAACTATAAATAAATTAATATATAATTAAGTAACTCTTCTCTGTAATTCACTGTATACTGTGGCAGTTAATAGTTAGTCAGCATCTTAAATCAAACTCTTGTCTGCACTTGTATGAAAGAATAGTACAAGTACAAAGAGTCTCAGAAATATAAGATGACTGTACTATTTGGTAATTACAAAGAAGAGTTACTGAAGGAAATTTTGTATTTCTTTATATTTTGAACATATTTACACTTTGGATAACATTAGGCCATTCCCTTCTCACCACGGCTCCTACGGCCCATGGAAAATATCACTTTTTATTTCTTTCAAATAAATACTAAATGTATCTTACATCTTTTGAGTACTATGTGTATTTCTATTCGTTTTCAAACTTCTAGAATGACTTAGAATAATTTCTTAAAACTTTCAAAAGGGCATCTCCTGTCCCGATCCACCCTCAACTTTCAAATGGGCACCTCCTTCCCACCTTACTCTATGACAAGGAGAAGTGTCCCCCTTGCCCCAGTGATCCCAATATTGTTGCCTATATAGCAAAGGCTTAGTCATAAGGCCCTGGGTCTTTGGGCCCTTTAAAAGAAGGTGTGTAAAATAAATTGCATGCTCTAAAAATCATTTTGAAAAAGAGAAGTACAAATATCTACAAGAGAAACAAAATTTAAAATTACAATTTCCGACATTTTGGTTTGCAAAGTCACGCATAATTTCCTGACAGTCAAGTTTGCGGAAATATAACGAAGCATACATTAAGGATAATGTCATTACGAAGTTACAATTTATATTTACAAAAGGACCAGTCAATTATAAGTATAGGGCCCACCAAAAAGAGATAAATAGGTTGTTCCTTTCCGTCCCTTGCTATCATAATGCATGACATTGTTAAATCATATGTTGAGCCCACCAAAAAAAGATATATAGAATGGGCTTTCATTTCTGTATTGGTAAGATATATGAGCCTAGTATTAAAAAAATAATTTGAATTGGTGTGTGCAGTAAGCGACACCAACAATTGTAGGCTGTATCTACTAATTTAGTTAACAAGAAAGTCAAGTGTGACACTTTATTTTAGACAAATATATCTTAAAGTTCATATATACTAACTAACAGTAAACAACAGAAAAATTTACCAGGTGACAATTGCTCATAAAGAGTCCATTGCTCTCTTCGAGTTCATATACACATTTCAAAGCTTGTGTTTTAATTGTCAACTTTCGACCGATTGGATCGAATTTCGTTTGCGTTCACCATGTCATGTAATCCCTGGTTCGTTCTTGTCAAAATAATACTGAAGTGCTGCTTCTTCATGACGTCATCGCAACGTTTCTTTAGTTTGCAGCAAATTGTTGGGCATCTACACTGTCTTGACGGTAATGGGGTAAAAAATTCATCGTTTGTACATCTAATGGGAAAAAAAACTAACAAAAACCGTGGCCTATAAACGCAGAAGGGAGTCTCCAGCAAATGTGAGTAGGCCCAGAGTAAAAAAGTGTAATTAAGATTCGCGAGTGGTCAAAAAAAGGAATTTTCATATACCGTTTGAAAGTCGCGTTAGAAAGAGACATACCTTTCTTGATTTATGTAGTATTAGGCTATAGGCCTATAGTATCTGGTATAAACGCTAGGAACACCGTGGGACCATCTGTGGTTAAAATAAGCCTTTCCGCGACGAATTTGTGGCTGTTGACAATGTAAGTTCAAAAATTCTTCTATGTAAAAATAGCATGAACATACTAAAAAAAATGTAATCTTAATGGTCACCTACGTTTTAATCCTCAATGGCAGTTGTAAATTAGTTAAAATAAGCAATTATTTTACTGATCCTGCTCTGCGATCGTTAACTACTGCACTATGGAAAGCGTTGAAGTGTCTGTACCTATTTAATTGAAAACACTGCGAAGCGTCAGAATCCGCGGGCGTACACCACTAAATCGAACTACTGGTGTGCGTGCGTATTAATAATAACAAAGCTTTGATGTTGAAAGAATGAAGGAGATCTGAAAACAACACGTAACATATACCACATGATGTATGTAAACGAGAAAATCTTTTTGAGGGTGCAAAATCGAGATACAGGTTCGGCCTACATGTTACGGAAAATGTGTAACTTTCTTAATGCCATCATTGCTGAATGGGCATATAAATCCGGGGCCTGACTTGAGTATACCCCTCCCCCCCACCGACCCCCACACACACACTTTTGGCTAGTACAGACAATCATTCCCCCTCCCCCTCCACATGTCTACTTTTTTAACCTACATGTTATACCCAAAAATGGCATGCATGAAAACAGTTTTCCGGAAGCTCTATTTTGTTATCAAGAAATTGAATCTTAGGTAGTTAAAATATGAACAGAATCGCGTGTATACTGCTATACCCACACACATATTATCCCTCTTTCAAAAGTTTTGCTTCCCAGTAACAATTTGGATTCCCGAATCTGGAAAGTCATTTCGAAGAAAAAGATTTAAAGGGTTCAGAAACAAGGACATATGAATAGTAGTCTCCCAGAAGGAAAGAATATAAACCAAAATCATTCTAGTCACAAGTAGAAAATTTCCTTAAATTTATTTTTAAAACATTGATATGTTTAGTCATATTTGCTTGAAATCTCTTGCAAACAGCTAGGGTTTAGTCCTCAGAAATTTAATGTTTTTTTCAATTTCTTTCAAACTATAGTACCCCAATTTCATCTCCCAAACAGAAAGAGAATAAAGTAGGCTAACTATGTAAAGGTAAAGCTAGGAGCAGTTTTCGCCCTTACCGCGCCCATGCCTTTGTTCAGGACCTAGGCAGCTATTAGTCCGAATACATTTTGGAAAAACATTACCCCCACGCTCATGGATGAGGAAAAGTGTTTCCCCTTGCCCCCCCCCCCTCTCTTCCTCTCCCGCCCACACTTTTTTGAAAGAGAAGTTCAATCATGCACTATGCTTACACTATTCAAGGGCGACGGAACCCGGGCAGGGAGATTCAGCCTTAATAATTTTAGGAAAACATGTGTTATCACGTTACACAACCTCATTATATCCCACAGTATCTTTTCTCACATGTCATCTGGCTTCATTACCACCACACCCCCTCCCCTCGCTAATATGTTGAAAGCTCCGCCGTTTATGTTAACCATGTTATAATACATAAACACTTTTTTCTATTTCCATTTCACGATATTCAATTTTCAAGTGTGTAATTCAATTTTCATCACGTACTTTATATGATTGTGTGCCAATATGATTTAGACGTTTGGTTGATTTTATGTCAGCTGACCATGATGCCATCAAACTGCTTAATTTGAACCATATTGGTTACCGTTATTCATGTTCATAGGCGCATTTGAGAGGGAAATTTAAAGGAAGGCAATATCCCCCCATTTTTTCCGAATGTGTATCTTTTGTAAGGTTATTTGTTGCATCTTACCTTGATTTTATCCCCCCCCCCTCCCCCAACTTTTTACTTTGCTCTCACTTTCGGTGGGGAAATTCCGCCCATTTTTTATGTTTGTATGCGTCATGAGGCTGATTTGGCTTGGGATAAGGAGAAGTAGGAAATTACCCAAAAATATATGAAATTTTCCTGAATGATATATTTTGTCACAGGTCTACACTTTTATTGACAAAACAGTTATTGTCTTCATTGCATTTTTATTTGATAAATGAAGATTACCCCCTGCCCCTAGTAGATAGAATCACTGAGCCCAAGCAGCATTCATTTGAAAAGTAATAATTGTAATAGTTGTTTAAAAGTGTCCGCAAATTCCGTTACAAATTCTAGCACCTTTGACAGTAATTGAGGTGCAGTTTTCATTTTCAAAATCATTAATCATTTTTGTATGGGGAACGTTCCCCCTGACCTCTCCGTTCCTACCCATGCATTGAGCATCACGACATGGAAATGAACATGCAAGAACTGGAGAACAACAATTGACTAAACTAGACGGCTTTAAAAAAATATATAAAGCAAATTAAAACTCATAAAAAAGAAGAAAATGCCTTAGCTGCATTAACCTCTGGGGTATATCAGACTATGCTACTAATACAGTGTTAGGCCTAGTAGCGTTAGGCATAGGCCTATGCCTATGACCTTGTTGCCTAAGTTATTTTCCTGGACAGACGTATCCAGACACGGCCTACAGCTAATTGAACACCTACGGTTAAAAACCTTCATTTTAACCATTTAATCAATAATTATAGTAAAATGGCCAACGTCAAGGAGGTTTCACTGTAACTGATTTATGTCAGAGCCGTAGCACGAACATAACCGTTAACGTCCGTGCGCGAAAAGAAAAAAAAAAGGAATTTTTTTTACAATTACCAAATTGTATAAATTATTGGTCAGTACTATTTTGCGCACTAATTTTGGATCAAATTGAACTGTTTCGTTGGAATTTATTCATTAAATAAGCTAAAAATAAAACATTTACGTGTATTTCGTGTTCAATCAAAGTAATTTTCGAGTAGAACTTGTTACATACGCATTGTATCTTCCCACAATGCGCGTACTAGTCCCAAACAAAACACCTTAAATTAAGTTAAAACATAAAGGACATTAAATAAACATTTTTATCCAGAAAAATAATGCAAGTTAAAATCGCGTATTGTACAATTTTAGACTCGCATACCAATTTTTACGAAATTAATCATTCACTTAAATGTATACCGTGCTTTTCAAAGCTTGTACGAAAAAAGTACGTTGAAATAAAACTAGCTACATAAACGCATCACGTTTTCCCCCATACTGTATGTACAGGAAGTTTCGTCTCTCGGCCTTCAGCCTATACGTAGTATAGGGCGAATGACGTCATGCTCTCTGGTAACAGCATGACTAAATGCTGCATCATCCTCTTGACTTGCTGAAACCCAGCACTCCTGTAGCTGTACGTATCTTCATTATGTGCATCAGTTGATAAACAGTAGCCAGGCAGCATACCCTATAAAGTATCATGCAACCAATGGCAAAATAAAATGGGCTAGGCTAGTGAGATAAACACCTCACTCAGTATGCACTACTGGCAAGGCAATAATTGCATACTGAGTGAGACAACGCACTATACACTTTTAACGTTGTAAACAAATTGCAGAACAGTGATATCTCCATTGATTCCACAGTAATTGAAGGTCAAACGGCAGTTGAATATCTTGGAGTAACTCTCGATTCTACCATGTCTATGACAAAAAGCCTCTCCGATATTTGTAAAATTGCTAGTCGTAATTGATCTATTATAAGAAAAATTCGTAAATTTGTAGATGTTGACTATACTAAGATTATTGTTCATGCACTTCTTATGTCTCACCTCGATTATTGAAATTCTCTTCTCTTTGGTCTACCTAAGTCATCATGCACTGGCTAGATTACAACGTATTCAAAACCCTGCTGCCAGACTTATTCTAAAACTAAACAACTATAGTAGCATAACAAATACCTTAAAAACTTTACATTGACTTCCAATTAATGCTCGGATTGAATTCAAGATTCAGGTAACCACATACAATGCATTATATAATACTGGCCCGTCTTATATTAGTACTCTATTGTCTTGTCGTAATTCACATTACTCTCTCTCTGCTCCCATAACTCAATACAATTAGCTGTTCCCCGTTCCCGTTGCAAAACGTTTGGCGATCAAGCTTTTGCTGTAGCTGCTCTTAAACTTTGGAATTCCTTGCCACCTAATGTAAAACTTGCTGACATTGTCAAAATTGTTATATCAAGATATAAAACTTTACTCTTTCACCGTTATTATTCTTAGTTTTTACCGTTTTACTGGTTTTAGGCTTTGTTTGCTTTTGCTGGTTTTTATATTTTTTTCACGTATGTTATGGTTCTATAACCCTGTAATTTTTACTGTTGTTCACTTCACTTTTTAATAGTTTTGATACATTTCATTTTCAGTTTAATATCGCTTATCATTTTCTGACATTTTAATATCATTTCATGTAAATTCGTTACTTTTTTGCTTTTATGTGTATACCTTACCAGAGAGCGTGACGTCATTCGACCTATGCGTATAGTATATACTTGGTCAACGCACGTTACATCCGGGAGATGACGTAATTTTCTGGAGTAAAACAAGGCTTTGCACGATACACGTGGGCAAGTCCGTATGCGTTTACAGTATGCGCTATCAAACACAGTTGATCGCTTTGTTTTCACTCCAATTTGGGGTGAATGCGCGCGGTTGCTATGCGGTCTTATGACCTTAGGTCACAATTCGGATCAAGTGAATAAGGCCATTGACGTCACGCTCTGATCTTACTCCTATTTGTACAGCGCCATAGAATATTGATATAGTTATGTGCGCTTTATAAGTTGTATAATAAAAAATAACGTTGAAAACCACTCAGACAACAACAAATAACATAATCATGAAATGAAAACCCTTCTTAAAACTGGCAAAAGTACTTACGAGCTATGATTTTGATTTCATTAGCTTCTTGAAACTTTAAAGTATTTTTTAAACTAAGTTACAAATGAAAAGCTAAACATTTTGTACGTAAAAAAACCCCATAAATTACAGAAGAAATGACATTCCGATTACTTCGCACATCTCAATTTTGGAACGCGTACACAATTAGTGCACGTATCACTCGACTGCGCTGGCAACTGCTATTTTGAAAATGATTGCCAACAAATGAGCGCAGTGTTCGATTTAATGCTATACGCACATTGACTTCACCGACGCTCTATTGTTTGATAACATATTAACTAGGCTAATTAGAAACATCCACACAAGGCGATGTTCGAAAAATAAGTCAGAAGCGAAGGCTGTCGCCCAAAACGCAACTTTTATATATATATATATATATATATATATATATATATATATATATATATATATATATATATATATATATCTATATCTATATCTATATATACTATATCTATATATATATATATATATATATATATATATATATATATATATATATATATATATATATATATATATATATATATATATATATAGACCTGTCTTATCTTTCTCCTTTTTCTGTTTTTAGGGAAAACGTTTCCACTTCCACTTCGTCTCATTAGTCCTTCTCTTGTTTTCGTGCATAGCGCATTTTGGCGCCGGTTTTTTTTCTTTCTTCTCTATATATACTTTTCCCTTTTATATACATACTATTTTACATATATATTGTCATTTTTTACTATTTTGTTTTATATATATATATATATATATATATATATATATATATATATATATATATATATATATATATATATATATATATATATATATATATATATATATATATATATATATATATATATATACATATATATATATATATATATATATATATATATATATATATATATATATACATATATATATATATATATATATATATATATATATATATATATATATATATATATATATATATATATATATATATATATATATACATATATATATATATATATATATATATATATTTATATATATATATATATATATATATATATATATATATATATATATATATATATATATATATATATATATATATATATATATATATATATATATATATATATATATATATATATATATATATATATATATACATATATATATATATATATATATATATATATATATATATTTATATATATATATATATATATATATATATATATATATATATACATGTATATATACATGTATATATACATGTATATATATATATATATATATATATATATATATATATATATATATATATATATATATATATATATATATATATATATATATATATATATATATATATATGTTTATATATATATATATATATATATATATATAGATATATATACATAGATATATATATATATATATATATATATATATATGTATATATATATATATATATATATATATATATATATATATATATATATATATATATATATATATATATATATATATATATATATACATATATATATATATATATATATATATATATATATATATATATATATATATATATATATATATATACAGATATATATACAGATATATATACATATATATGATATATATATATATATATATATATATATATATATATATATATATATATATATATAGATATATATATATATATATATATATATATATATATATATATATATATATATATATATATATATATATATATATATATATATATATATATATATATATATATATATATATATATATATATCCAGGCAGAAGGCTGAGAGACAAAACTCCTATACCTACAGTGTTGCGTAATCAGTGATACTTTTTTAAGTCATCCACCCATGTTGGTTCCAAGTGAGGGCAATAGAAAGTTAAGCATTTTAAAAATAGAACATACCAAAGAAATGTGTAAATTAAGTATTCTACGCAAATTGTTGATTTAAAACTTTGTTTATTGCCAATTTAGTTTAATAGTTACTTTTTGTACATTTTTCGTTCAATAAACAAATAATTGTATAAGTCACTAATATAACAACTTTAATTTCGACGTCATTGATGGATCAAGTGCGAAAAAAAAAATCAAAACCATGCACACACAGTGCAGTGCAGGTACCTTTTGCGATACGATGCCAATGCGTTTATTAGTCATTGTTTTACGTCTGAACATGACAGATTGAAAGGTTAAAGCATTTAAAAGAAATTACTGCATACCTTATGGAAGCCGTTATGCATTACGCCTAGGCCCTAGTCTATTAATCGACTGTAGTGATTGCCGTGGCCTTTTGTTAATTTTATAAAGGCTAGCCAAATGCGTACGCAGTCATAGCAGTGATCCTGGAGATTTACAATGTAATATTAACTAAGGTGGATCTAGGCCTGGTTATTAAAGCCTAGTTTCGGCTCGGGAGTATCGGGTAGTATAAAAAGGGCTGAAGATTTCAAGTTACCAACTTAACTATTTAAATTCAGACATAGCCGTTAGGCCTACGAAAAGGCTAAATTCTTGCTAGGTATGGAATCATTTACCATCGTTCGGTCGTAATTTCTTTCACTTTAACCCGTTTCTGTATGCTGACATTGTAGGATTGCTGTTGATTACAGGTCTGCGTCCTCACGAACGCCACCAGTTATGTACAAAAGTGTATTGTGGGATATGATTAATAGATACATTCTTGCAAGACTACATGCAAGTTAGAACTTGACTAACATTAAGAAAAATTTAGGTTTTGACTTGCTTCAAATTACTTAATTCGCCTGGTGAATGTTGTGTATACTGCTTTAATTAAAAAAAATTCGCAAAGAATTCATGGATACTGGATATGAAATAATTCATATTTTGATGTTTGTGAAGGGAATATTATTGATGCCAATCATAAGGTGAAGGCAATTAAGTCAGGGTACACGCTAGCTCTATGACACATGCAATCATTGTTACAGTTGGGTTCATTTTGTCAGGAAAAGCTATTGACTCTCATTATCAATTTATGTGGTTCAACCCAATAAATTGGTAGTTTGCTAGACCCATCTCAAACCTATGAACTTTCTGGTGTTGAATTGGAAAATATTAAACAGTTAAATAATTTAATTATGTGTATGGTAAAGAAAGTATAATTTGTAAATAATACAGGAAATATACATCAATTGACTTAAACAACTGGTACAGGTTACATGAAATGGTGTGTAAATTCAGGTTTTTAAAACAGATCAACACATATTATTCTGCCATTAACTTCTAAAAATCATTCCTATAAATTTTCATGTAAATTTATGATAGAGGAATTGGGTCTTCATTGTGGAGGTAACCAATTTACAAAAAAAATAAGTAACAAGCTTTGACATCACAATTTTGATTTACTGTATAAATTTAACTTTAATAACAGGTAATCAATTTTACAAACATTCCTGACGGTTTCCTTATGAGACATCTTCTGCGATTGACCATACTGCCATAAGTCCTTCACTTATCACTACAGCTTTAGCTGAAATCAGCAAATTTTGTGAAGTGATGCTGATGTAAATATAGATATACCACACTATTTCACAATATGAGTTTTTAAGAAAGAAACAGAAATCAACATAATTTGAGGTTTTCCTTGCAGCCTAATAACTATAGATCCCCATGGTTGTAAAGTGTGGCCTATAGTCAACTGAGCTAGGCCTAGTAAAAGACATGTTGAGGTGTGATTTTTCATGTCTGTTTACTTCAAATAAAAGCCTGGTCTGCTGGTTTTAATGTTGAATTTTGAGTCTTGGGGTTTGTGTCTTTTTTTTTTTGGTTAGCCAGACAAATGTTTATGTATAAAGAGGGTACACTAAAATTACCATTTCATTTCCTCATAACCAGATGGCAGTACATTTCACTGCCCAGAAAAATCATGATACATGTCAATTGGGAGCATGACCTTGCTATATGATCGTTACTGCAATATTATTAATTTCTGAGGACTTGACCCGGAAGTTCGAATTGAGCATTTTGTAAAAACGATCACTCTTAAATGAATCCGGATAGTTCAAATTGCTCTAACTTATGCAGTTTTAATGTTCGTCACTACAACAGAAAATCAAATGACGTACAAGACATTATATTTTGAGTTAAATTTGGATCCGGGCATTTTCAGTCTAGGTAAAGTTCCCAAAATAAAGATTTGTCGTGGCCCATTTTGTGATGATCTTTGGAAAGTTAAGATTCGTCAATCGTTTTTCTGATCTGTGAAGGTCATGTTTCCTCATATTAGACAACTTTTTATTACGCTCAATATGCTTTTATAAAGTGTACTAATAGTGTCGTCAAATTTAAGTCAACTTCAAGTACTTTTAGTGGATGAAAATGCTCAAGAAAAATGCCAGTCTAAATTCTCATTTCTGAGACCTAATTTCCTTCCTAACATGATAAGGTGTGGCTTTTCCGTAACACTAGGTTGTTATTATTGCAACGCATTGAGACATAGGACGGAATTATGCAAAATAAAATCAAGTTGGTTGTACGATTATTGACAGAGCTTACGGTTATAAATAAATGATATTATTGTTACCGTTATCCACAATTTTGGATTTGCTTGTTTAAGCTTAAGCTGATAGAATGTTTAAGCTTATAGAATGATATGGACCAAATATTTAGGCCATAGGCCTAATGTTAGTGCCACTGCCCGTAGGCATAGGCCTACTAGGTGTTACTATTAAGGCCTACAAGGGCCTATTACTGTAGGATGACCCGAATTTGTTACCCACCTTAGCGAAGTCGGACAAACTTGTTATGTAAAAAAGTTCATTTTTATGATTGACGAGTACAGAGTAGGCAAATGAAGGTGCATGAGAGAGACATAAGCCTCTAAAACCATGTAGTCTAGGCCTATAAGCCTATTTCATTGATTGCCTTACTTAGTCAGACCAATAACTGAATCGTCCCTGCTTAGAAGTTAGACTAGACCAGTATTATTATGAGTCTCCTCACAAAATAATTTGCGACATAGGGCCCACCGGCAGTTGACCACATAAATTATTACATAACAGAACTTCAGATGACAAAAACTGATGCAAGTGAATGCTGGAAATGGCAGTTCCATAAATATAATATATAAAGCATACATTCACAGCCCTCATTATCCCCGTGTTAGATTGCCCTTAGTATTGATATTCTTATTAAAATCTTACCTTATGATTGATATTCTTAGTGTTTTAAAACGTAAGCATACAACATTGGTAATAATTTGCTAAGTTATGATATTACTCATTCTTTTGTGTAACATTCTTAAGAGCAACTGCAGATTCTAACACAATTTCGGAAGTATAGTAGTATCCTCCTTTAGTTTGCGTGTCCCGAAGTATTAGAAATTTGTTGATATTTACCGTCTTCTCTGGTATGTCCTAACTAAAGTAACAGTTTAATATACTGTATTCCTACTAAGTTTGTTGGAGTAGTCATGGTCATACTCAGATAATTTTAGACTACTATGAAATATTTGAAAATTATTATGTCATCTTTGACATCAAAACTCCTGTGTCAACTTCTGAAAATCTCATGCAGTCGCAATGTAGGCTGCACAGTTACAAAATAGTATGAGACTTAACATTGCATTATGATACTGTTAATAAATATTGATTATTTGCTACTTTTTCGCAACTTATTTTTTGTGGTCAAAATTGTGCCAATTTACTTTTGGATCACAGAAATAGCACAAAAAGCATAACATAAAACTGATATTGGTTTTGAACATAAGTTTGCAGTGACATATCATACATTGTATATTTACCTTACACAACACCTTGATATAGAAAGTTTCTGAAATGTTAACTAGTCTCGTTTAAATTACAATGAAATGTTTTTTGTTTGTTCCAAAAACAATTTCATCAAAATCCTGGCATCATTATCTGGCTAGATCATTAATGCAGACATAACTGTGTTTTTTTTTGAGTAAGGAACACGTTAGAGTACTAGACACTATTTTGATGTTCTTGTTCTCAGTCTTGTTCTCACTTCAGAACTGATATCATTTAAAACATTTTATGCTTGTTGTTCTACATGGCAGATTTGTGAGTATTTTATGCTCTCACAGGCTCTATAAATCAATCTTATGGTACAAGTTTTTTTCTTCAGCAATACTGAGATAGACAACAAATTTGGTTAACTCTGTTGATTCTCAGTTTGATCCCTTAGATACAGTATATATAAAGCGGTGTACTCTTGCCAGGACTTTACAGTAACATTATGTACCGTCTTCAAAAATCTTGTCATTACAGTTTATTTATTTTGTCATATTGTTTTTGTAGATTGAACAGATTATAAATTGAATGTAGTTCGGTTCAATATGGAGTGTTACTCTCTTTCATATTCTGCTATTATATTGCAGCCATTTTTCTCACCTTCATACATTAATTCTGAAGAAAGCTAAGAATTAATTTACACAAATTGCCTTCATGCATCCTGCTTCAAGGCCCCTATTCTGTATATATAGAAATAACCAATCGTATATATTTCAGAACAGTGTATATATTAGGGAAAAAAGATTTAAGATATTGAATATAAATCACTGATATTTGAATCTCAGAATGTACGAAGGGTCAATGTTTTTATTGTTTAAATGCTGTCTTATCTACTTAAAATTACTCTTTGTGGTACTTGCAAAAATATTTGAATTCTTCTTCTGCTCAAACACTGAAAGAGCTCAAAACGTCAGTAAAAACACATTTGGTCAAAACCAATTTGTATAGCAAAAGCATCACAAGTTTTGTTTTACCCCACATGTCATATTTTTTTTTTAAATGTACAGTATCATTTAATGTTATTTTTTTCATGCTTTCCTAACTTGCTTGAGAGGAAAGTACTGCAGCACCACATTGTCTTGATATTAACTTATCACTACCTTTTACTTTCACTTGAAAGATTGTGGCAGAGCAACAGAGAAATCAAATAAGTACTATATTTCTAAAAGAAAAAATGTGCTCAAATATGTGCAACATCAGGACTAGATCCATATTTACCCATCAGTCAATTAGGTTGCATGGAAGCTACAGCAATACCAAGTGAATAAGAATGTTGTGAATGACAGTTATACAGCATCGATTGATGTCTCCACCCATCCTGTTTTTTTACAGCATACTTCATACATGATAAAATGAAACACGTGTTGCTATATGTGAAATATTGTTTTATGAGATGATTCTTTGATATTATATCTTTCTTTGTTTTACCTGCAGTAATGAATTTGATCAGTACATTTTGATATTGGAGCAGTGTAAGACATGAATATGGGTACCACAATATCTTTGCATCAACAGAATAGGTAAACAAGATGCAGATAATTTAATGTCTTATGCAAACTATCATTATCGGTCCTTTAGAAAACTCAACAGAAAAATTAAAGTGCCATGTAACTGTTTAATTGTCAATAATTACCATCTTTACCAATAATGTTATTATTATAAAACAATAATTAATTTGTATAGTGCAAAATCATGTTAAGCATTTCTATGTGCTGTGCAAAGAGAAATTGATGGGGAGGAGCAGGAAAATAAGTATAACTTTTTAAGGATTCTTTTAGAATATGTCAAAGATTTTTTCCTCCATTTTCTGACACCAGGGTGAGGCTTTGGTAGATTTGTTGATATCGAACAGTCTTTGTTTGTATCACTTCATAGACACATACTTCGAAAGGCTGTCATAAAAGACTAGTGACATCTAGGACATTTACTTTATAGTTTGGTGCAAGAAAATATTGACAAGGAAGTCTAGTTAAAAAAGCATATTAAGTTTCAGACAAACAGTAGCAAATCAAAGTTCAAGCTTTATTAGGGCATGTATAACATGTGATGTAATGCAGTATGATATAAAATATTTTTATAGTGTAATATATTGTTGTTTTGCTCTATTGACCTAAAGAATTTATTTTTCTCTGTGAGATATGGCAAAGAAAAAACAAACCAAATTGCTCTCTTTGAAACTATTCTATATTACAATTTCGAAAAAAAAAAACAGAAAATGAAAGGCAGTCTCACTCACGAGACAACCAACACTGTATTTGTGTGAACAATAATTTGTTGTTCTATTTCACAAAGCTTTAAAATACTCAATTTAAAAACTAAATTTAATTTACATCATTAACTGATGTCTGGTCCTTTAAAGCAAACATACAAAGCTTGCTCAGATGTAAAGTGAAATATACCTGTAGTTTAAATCAAAGTTTAAAAGTCTACGAATGGGTAGGTGAAATGCTTTATGTAATTCTTTATAATTTCTTTCTCAATTTCAGTTCTTGAAAATGAGGACAAAAGTCTATTCCTGCTAGATTATGGTTAAGGGTATGGTCAACACTGAAAATCGTTTGTTTCCATCTTTCAAAAAAATGTGTGACACTGAATTAAAAAACAAAACAAAGGGGTTACATATGGAAATAGGAACTTCCACCCACTCATACATCAGAAGAGGAACATAAAGAGGAACACAAATTTGCATATTGTGGCATAAAATTTAAAATGCTCTAAAAAGGTCAAGTCTTAATCGATTTGGATGATTTTATTGTTGCTATTTTCCATGGAATTTTAAAGCAATTTAGCATAAGTTGCTGCTTCTTTAAAAAAGCACTTATACATATGAATGGTTTAATGCATTGCTTATGTTGTGAAGTAGAAATTTGTTATCATTGTATATTTATTCATGCAATTGTGCTGGAGCGCCAACGTTTGCTCTGAGTTTTCTGCTTAGTGAAAATAACCTTTTGAGATGCAGTGTGTAAACAAACAGTGCCATGTGGACAAAAGGCCTTGTACTTGTCAGAGTGATATTCAGGCAGCATCCTATTCAGTTTGACAAATCATTTCCGGACTTTGAGTTTCAAGTTTGTCATCCCTTTTTGTGAAGATAATTCCCATAATCAAATGTATCCCCAATAATTATTCTTTGTGTTTAACCGTATTGATGACACTTGCGATGTTTGTAGAGTGACTTTTGACAAGTTTTCAACTTTAATCAAGATAGCGTCACTATTTGCTGAAATTAATATTACGTTACCTTAACAACAGTGTGGTTCACTGTGGAAGTAAACTGGTTTGTCATCATTGCAGATGGAGTATAAGCTCTGTGGCGTTGGTGGATGTGGATTGTAAAGGAAATTGCGGTTGTACAGTATCGGCATTGCTGATGGGAGTATTCGGGCTCTCTGACATTGGTGTTTATGCTGCCAGGCAAATCGTAATATCTATTGCAGTAATAAGTGTAGCAAGTGAAGGAACATTTCAAGCGTATAAAATAATAATTCCAGTTTTATTCAAGAACATAGCGATATCCCAAGCGTAGCGATCTCGAGTGAAAGTCAAAAGGATTATGGATTGGAAGAGAATCTTGTTGTGTACCATGTAAGTTTTAGGCCCTGTATTGTGAATTTAGGTATTTATTAGGAAATGAGAAATGAAGTCTCATTCAGAAAGATGATGTGCTAGCTGGATAACCTCTCTCTTTCGATAGGCCTGTAATTATCATATTGTTGATGATATTGAAAATGTATTGATTAAATTGCTTATTTTCATTTGTATTTTGTTACTATGCTAATGCAGTATATTATGAAAGTGGTTCAGGTTGTTTAATAGAATATAGGCCGTCTGTACTGTAAAAGTCGAGGAGATAAAATTGAGTGCTCGTCACACAACAATATTCTAAGTGTTTGTAAGAATATAGGTTCTGTGTACTAGTAAAGAGTCAGGAGACGTTGATTTGTTCAATTAGGGACCTGTTTGTACCAGTGTTATTCTTTGTGTTGGTAGTTCAATTAGAACCTGTTTGTACCAGTGTTATTCTTTGTGTTGGTATTGACTGTTAATTGTCCAAGGGTATTGTGGGTTATTTTAGATTAGCTGATCCCAGTTAGGGTGGAATAGGAATCTAGAGTGAAGACAGAGTGTTCTTGCTGTCTTGGGATTATTTTTGGGGGTTTATTTGTGGTTTGTTTTGTGTCAACAAAATAAGAGTTGGTTTAGGGTGCTTCCTGTGTACAACTGTGTTGAACTGCAGGTCATTGGTCTATGTTTTTTTGTTTTTTTAAAGGAAACGCTATGTGTTTCCGGTGTTGAGTTAGAAGCCGAGAATTGTGTAACGTAACTAACCAAGTTCTCAAGAAGTGTTTTGGTATCATGCCCAAAGATAAAGAGTATTTTGTTAAGATCTTATTGCATACAGTGTATGTGGGATATTGGAAGTTGGTTTCATTAAAAGTTATGTACTTGTGCTTTCAAGTTTTTGTGTGTTCAGCCGTCATTTTTGTACCGTAGATCCCAACCGGCGATACTTCTCGCCACCCCCGGGGGATACTTCCCACCCCCTCAGTTTATTTCAATTATTTGTGATGGAGTTGAAACAAGACTTACATTTGAATTAAAAAGATAAATAAATTGTACTATCAAAAAGAGTATTTTCTTTGACTTTTCTTAGTATTATATGAATGTTTGTATTTGTGTAACATTTATCCCCTAGTTATTTATCTATAAATCATCTGCCTCAAACAAGGATAGACATACCAGTTTTGTATGTATTTTGTGTTTTAGGTTACTGTAGATCTGATGGAGCCACTTTTTTAATTGAAATAGCAGACAGGCTTATTGTACCTGCAAGGTACACATGAATGCCCTGCATTCGCAAAGTAATGTGTTGTGTAACACTGAACCAATCCAATAATTTGGGGACTCTGGTTGGGGACTCTCTAATACAGTGATGGTGCCACATTTAGTTATTTATTAGGTTATATCACCCATGTGAAGCCTTACATAAGACCCTGTATTAAACATTAAGCCTTTTCTGAAAACGGTTAATTCACACAGAAGAGGGGATGGAATTGGTAATTGGAAAATTTGCAGTGAATTATAATAACTCGATTTCTGTTTGGAACTTGGAAGCACCTGGATTATTCAGATTATTTTCAAGCGCATTTAGATGAAAACAGTATCACAGCATTGACAGACTGACAGTTAGTGAAAAGGAGACGCGTCACAGCCCTCTTACTACATCACTTGTTTGCATTTATAGTCATTGATTTCCCTATCATTTTACTCCTCTCAGGCCTTGCCCATGGTTGTTTGCCATAGGTTGTCCCAACCCTCATAATAATAGTGCTTTAATATTATAGGTTATCCGAGCTCCCATGGTGGGACTGCTCCTAAGCGGTATTATGTATACCCATTTCGTGCGACTATTCATGATCTTCTATTGGTCAAGAGTTTTATTCTCCAATGGATTGCTTAGTGACAGTGCCCTTCATGTCCCACCCTATTCACACCCAACTGACAGTTTGCCCCACATTGTACAGAAGAACCACTTGAATTCATGACAGACGGACAGATATTTAAAGCTGGAATGTTAATTCAAACAAGTTTGTAGTTCCATGTTACACGGGTGAGTTGTAAATGTTTCAGAGGTAAACATTCCTACCAGGTGTGTAACAACATGGTTGGTAAGGAGCAGAGACGTCACTATAAGGGGTTGGTGCGGGGCTGGGGTGCCACCCCCAAAATGGGACGCCAGTTGCAAAATTAACATTAAAATTAGCCCAATTCTTAAGGCAATTTTGAAAAGCGAAATATATGTAAACAATTATCGATTGTTTTGAAAATTTTGTGTGAAAAGGAGTCCCCCCCTCTATTCACCCCGTGGCTACACCACTGCCTACAGAGCATGTTGAAGTCCCATGCTATGTATACGAGAATAGCTACAACAAAAAAAAATCAACTTATTTTGGGAGCCTGCCCCTTCAAAGTGATGTGTTCTAAATAATTTAAGAAGGGGATTTCCATTAAACAGTGCTGGACCTGTTGGGGGAGAGAGGGGGTGGGAATTCATGGTGAAAAAATGTCCAACGTTTGCCACAAAATACCAAAAAAAGGAATAGATATATAAACAATTTATGTTCCAGGCAAAATATGTGAGCTGTCACGGTTTTTTGGGCCCCGGAGCCCCTCTCAATCAATTTCAAAAAATAGTTTTCGATTGTTGGCAGATAGGAATAAAAAATAAAATGACCAAATTTGTAATAAATGTTATACCTCATATTACCAAATTAGGTAAATTGAGTCCATAAAATACTTATGGGGCCTACTTATCTATCTAAACTTGACAGTTATAAAAATTTGGAGGTATCTAGCTTTCCAAACGCTAAAGCTGATATGACGGGTACACATCTCAAAATTAGGTATGAAATTACTGTTATAAATCAGAAATTCAAGTCTTTCCTCTTGATATACAATCGAATCTAAGAGTATTTTGTAAACCTCGAGCGTTTATTTCCCCCTCCAATAGCATCAGCTATTCTTGAGAGGCAGGAGCGCTGTAGATCGTCTATTGGTGTAGTACATCCGTTTTACGGACATACACTCAATGCGCATGCGTTATAATTATGACGTCCAATTCAAGCCGACAGTGGGTCTAATCGAATTGTGATATATTTATTCTTAGGCTTGTGATTTGTCCTAAGATGAATTTGAATTTTTTTTTTAATAGTTTAAACAACATTTGGTTTTACTTCACGGATTGGTCAGTTTTTTCTCTCTCGTGATTTACATCTTTTTTTGTATCTGTCAGTTGTCAATTTTATCACGGTTTTTAATCTGTCATAGGCTGTTGTGTGAAAAGTAGTACTCACGATGTGACCCAAAACGATGTCGTTAATTCTTAAAAGTAGAATCTTTTATCGTGCATTCATACGATAAATATGTGTTTTGGGGTTTTAGAGCAATGGTCCGATCTACAACAGAGATTAAATAAAAATTCATCACTAGAATTTAAATTTATTGTCACGTGATTTTAATTAAAGTTTTCGGGTCAATCGAGGTCATGTTTCCGACTGATGTTTCTGGAGTCAGAAAACATTTGGGCAGGGTATTGTGTACTACAAAATGATATACAGGTATTCAGCTCACTAATATCTGGTACAAAATTAATTTACATTGCAACAAAATTTATTACTCTGTAGTAGTCAATGATTTTTAACAATCATACAACATAAAAGCTGGAATACTATTGCACTGTAATATAATTTGTTCATTGGATACCAAAACAAAAACACATGAAAGCAAAACTAAAGATTGCCTTTCAATGAGAAGAGAAATTCCATGCAGCAAAATTTTCAAGTGGAGCTTTTTTTTTATTTTCCCAACTTGAAGGTTGAGAAACTTTTGCAAACAAATTGAAAGCAACTTTAATAATACACATAGAATTAAAAAAAATGCACCAATGGATTGGAAGTAATTAGGCTGCAATACAACATATAGGCCTATTTCAAAGAGTTTTATGATTATTTTTTATTTTAAACTTTATGAATTTAGGGCCTGCAATTGTTGGTATATGATGTTGAACAGAAAAATGTGAATGAAACTGAAAACTTATAGTTTATTCAAATAGAAATAAAAGTAATAAGTGAGTAATTTGATCCACTGTTTCTCTACCTATCTAAACAAGTTGACATTCAACTTACTTTTACTTTGTTTTATACACACCTATCTGCCAGTTGGTTAGCCTTTTTTTGTTTGATGGGTGTTTTGTTGATAGGCACATGCAACTGTAAAACTAATCAGACCTAGGCCTATATTGGTCTCATGCCCACCCGACCTTAGATAACAATTGTAATGCTGCATTTCAAGCATGGTCTTTTTATCATGACAGATATTTACTAATATTTTCTTTTGTCTTTATTAGCTGACGTTTTCTTTTTTTTAATGACTGCTGACGTTTATTGATACACATTGATTCTACTGTACAATGTACTCTAATCTAGTAAATGTTGTTAGTGTACACATAACAAATGTCCTATAGTAAATGCACGTGAATAGTGAGTTTGTGTCTAATAACTAACCCCACCCCAATCTACTATAACATGTATAAATGATCTGGAAACCATCTTTCTTTATGTTCTTGAGTCTGTGGGAAAATGGAGATGATCTCTCAATAACAAAACAGCAAAGTAAACAACAAATTGCAAAGAAATAAAAAGTAATATTATAAGCTTGAAATGAGTATGTTGTTACAAATTCTAATAAACAAATTGATGAGGAACTTGATGGCTTGAAGCTTTCTCAAGTTAATACCATGGTAATGTACATATACATGCCCTAACGTTATGCTACCAAATTGCAAATGGTTTCACACAATTAGGCTGCCCATCCCGCAATATGAAATATTTCCCGCCGCCTATGTATATGAAATTTGATAATTTGAAAAACTTTGCCTTTCTCTGAGAAAGTATCAAAGTAAAAGAGGGAACTGCAGACATGGGCTAGGCATATATGTTTGTTTATGAATGGGATAGGTACTTATTTTTCCCCGGTAATTGCTCCTTATGCCTTTTAAAGATATGGCTCTTGACAGTGAAAGTAAGGGAACATTGATGATTGGGGAAAGTGCAGAATAAAGTCACCATATCTTTAAGTCTTCATACTAATTACAAGTATATCTGATGTGATCCACCACCTGCGTGCAGCAAATTTGTCCCAAATTTTGTATGCAGCTATGTCCACATACAGAAAGGTTTTAGCTGTATTCAGACACGTAAGCTAAACCCTTAAAGAATCATTCGAATGTCAACATTGATAACAAATAAAATAAGTAGTTTATATTCAGTCAAAAGTTAGAAATTACCCAAAATGTAGGACAAGGTTGATACTCACTCACTGACTGTCCTCTTCAGACCATGTGTCCCATAAGGCTGCAGTGTACTCTCTAAAACGTATTCTGTCTCTGGCAACGTGTTTGGCTTCAATCCAAAATCTCCACCCTGGCTCCTCTTTTCTTCACTATCGTTTATCTCCATGTCGTTCTTGGGCGCCCTACTTCCCCCTCCCCCCTCCTACCATCCTGGCTTCCATGTCAATGATGCTGTCGTACAGTGGCTGTCCTCTTTCATTCTCAATACATGTCCAATCCACCTCCATCTTCTCATTTTGACTTCGTCGCTAATTCCCCTTTATTTAAACCTCAATAATTCATCATTTGAAACAACATATGGCCATCTGATCTTAAAAATTGTGCATGTATTTGAACATGAAGGTATCCAAATTTCTTATTGTGTAAGTCCCATTGGCCTTACACGTCTCTCACAACCGTATAAGAGAACTGATTTAAAAATAGCGTTGAATAATCTGATCTTGGTTTTGAATGAATCTATATACTGAAGCTCCACATGTCTTGCTTTAGAAATTATGTTAACAATATTTCTCCACCACCACCTCGTTTGTTTACAGTTGCTCCTATGTACTTCTTTCAGATGTTCATTATTAATTAGCACTTTGTCACTGCATCTACGATTACTTTCATGAGTTAAGTCTTATTTTATTTATTCTTAACCCAGTTTGTGCAGCATAATGGATCAGCTTTGTTTGCTAATTTTTTGTTCCCTGGTGTTTCTTCCTCTTCTGAACCCTGCTTGCATGTTCAACTCTCATCTTGCTGTCAACACCGTTTCTGATTATATCGTTTAAAACTCTGCCAAGCACTTTGCTAGGCACTGATGTTAAGGTAATACCTCTTCACTTGTCAAAGTTGGTAATATCACCCTTCTTTGGGACTTCAATCAGCCTTGCTTCCAAGACTTTAAAATTATTTCTTTGTCCGACAGGCATGTTGCCCTGAATAAATCCTCAAGTCATCGGTGATATGGGTATCTGCTTTCAGCAGTTCTGTTGTAATATTATACTTACCGAAAACCTTGTTAATCTTTACCTTTATTGCATTTTTAGAGTACAAGAGGATAAACAACAATATTATAGAGAATATAGAGTTCTTCTAGGTAAGCCTTGCCCCGTTTAGATTGTTGTGAATATTATGTACGACAACTGGAAGGAAAAGATCAATTTCATTTCTTCTGATATATTTTGTGAAAATCGATTATGGACTTTACAATATCAATCAAACACAGTAAGGAATATGATTGAATAATATGATCGACAAAATGTTCTAATTTTTGGTGCCATAAACAAAACGGCAATAATGACCAATTTAGGGCATCATTAAATTATATGAACGAAAATGCATTCAATACTTTGTTTTATGTCATTGGTGTACAATATTTCATTTGGGATTTTGTACCTTATTCCGTGAGTAGTATAGTATGCATCATTCGACCCTCTTTGAGGAGGGGGAAAAAGAAGAGGAGGAAGTGGAGAAGGAGCTGGTGGTGGTCGCACTTGGGGAAAGGACGCACTTGGTGGAAAGAACGCACTTGGGGAAAAGACGTACTTGAGGGAAAAGACGGGGAAAATCTTGATGGAAAATCGCAGAAAAGGAGCACTTGATGGAAAAAAGAGGCACTTGGCGGAAAGACGCACTTGAGGGAAACTCAAACTTGGGGGAAACTCGAACTTGGGGAAAAGTTGAGGCAAGACGCACTACAGGAAAGGTTTTGGAAGGAGATGGGTTAATATTGAGTGTTTCGGTTTGTGGGGAAGGAAAGTTTTAGGGAAAAGAGGTTTTAAGGTGTGACAGACCGCTGTGATTGGGAGAAAGACAACAAAAACAAAAGAAAACAAAGAAGCTGAATTTGTCTTTTTTACTTATTTATTCTTTATCAACAGAATTAAGATTTTTAAGCTATTAATTCAAGTGTACATTAGGGGTGCATATCATTGTTTTGTCTATACATAATTTAAAACGAAGATCAAACATCGATTATATCTCTTGATTCATAGCTCAATTGTTTAAGTAATTATATTTTGTCTTCACTATCAACCTATTTACGCTTGACACTATGTCGAAGTAAGTCAGCCAACTCTTCTGTAATATTATTTGAGAGATCTTCCTCAACTATTGTGCTATCTGATTCGTTACCACTGCTATCTATCTCTTCTTCATCAGTAGTTTCACTGACAGAAACATCGAACTCTCCTTCAGTGGTGGTATTATAATAACTACTACGCTCCTCACTGGTTGTGGTATCCTTGCCAGAGCTATTACATGTCATATCCATGTAGGGTTCTGATATGACGGTCCATATTAGAATGACGAATAAACATTTTTTTCTTCACATAGAGCACATGAGTTACTCATCTCGTTGGCTGTAAATTATCAATTAAATTAAATTAAATTAAATAATTAAATTATCTTACTCACTTAAATACTCATTACTTTATTCTCTTGACTCAATATTCCGGACCAAAGAGAGTGGAATAGTTCATCCAGCGAAGGAGCACCCCTTATGTGCAACCTGCGCCCTTGTGGGAGCAATATAAGTCATGTATGGAGCAATTGGAGTCATGAATGAAGCAATTGGTGTCATGTATGAAATAATGTGTCATGTATGGAGCAATATGTGTCATGTTGGAGTAATATGTGTCATGTATGGAGTAATATGTGTCATGTTACAAGTAATATGTGTCATGTATGAAGTAATATGTGTCATGTGTGGAGTAATGTGTCATGTATGGATTAATATGTGTCATGTTAGGAGTAATATGTGTCATGTATGGAGTAATATGTGTCATCTGTGGAGTAATGTGTCATGTATGGAGTAATATGTGTCATGTGTGGAGTAATATGTGTCATGTACAGGGAGCAACTTGTTCGGGTTCGCATTGCAATTTGCGACGCGAAAATTGTGCATAACGTCGTTTAGCGATTCATTTCCTTACCTTGCTTCGCAAAATTACGATAAGCTACAATGAATTCCCTAGAACTGATTAAAGTGTTCAGCCTTCAAATGAAATTCAAAAAAATAAGAAAAATAAATCCCATTTTGAATGCGAGAATCACGAATGTGCAGTAATCATCTACAGTATGAATGGGGGTATTTTGCACTTTGATTTCGCTCAAATTTGAGTTAAATTGTGAAATGCACCGCGATTCTGCAGCAGTAAATATAGTGAAAGTTGAAACTAACAATAACACATAACAATGGGCCATAACGTAGCCAAAGGCTTTAAATCACACTCAATCAAGGCCCGTTTTACAAGCTGGTAAATCAACCAAAAATTCAAAGGTCAAAATACTTCAATCGTCACAATCAGTGAATATTGTACATGTAATATTACCTGGTGAGTCAAATCATTTTTGCAAAAAGAAAAAAGTATTGCAAAATAAACAACAACAAAAATGTTTTAACAGAGTTGAAATTTTGCGTGCTTTGTAAAAGATGGCGGCCATTTCGAGAGGACTGGTACAATCAGTACTTCTGAAGAGGTGGCGTAGTTTAAAAATGTTTTACGGCAAAGTGTCATAGGATGTAAGATTTTCACAATAAAAGCTCTAGCAAGTATGGCAAAAAAGTTACGCAATGTTGAATTTAAATGACATTGAAAGTTATGTTTTCTCTAAATTAAATTTCCATGCACATGTTCCAATAAAAATGATGATTTATACTGTAAAAGTAAACTTTTTATGATTTGGAAAGCAAAATTCCAGCGTCTATTTGGGTTATGGAGTCAATACTTTTGCCATTTTCCTGATTTTTTAAAGTAATAGCGAGAAAACTGAAAACTGCACTAAAAAAGTACCATTTGAAGTGTTATAAAACAAAGAATAATACAAAATCAATACGGCCTAAATAGGCATCATTATTGCTAGACAATTATAAAGTATTGCTAATCATTTTATAAAATGAGTAGCAAAACTGCTAATAAAATTTTTACAAACAAATTGCTACCTGATGTCTGGAGTAATATGCGTCATGTGTGGAGTAAAACGAGTCGTCATAGTCGTGTGTAGAGTAATATGTGGCATGCATGGAGTAAAAAGAGTCATGTGTAGAGTAATATATGTCATATGTGGAGTAACTAGTTTAAATAATTAATTTAACAGTAGCCTTATCATGCTTGATCCTAAAATCCACTACCACTTTTTATTTAGATTCTTTAAAAAAAAAAAAAAAGAATTGGCATCCAATAATAGATATAATACAAGACAAATATAATGAGTCAAACTCACTTGATGATAGTATGAACAAATCTGATTTAAAACAGAAAGTGCAAACAGAAATCTTATCCTTTCTAAATATCCCTTTTTTTGTTCTCAATTGTTTTTTTTGTATATATTTATTTTGTGGTATCTTTATGTAAAACAAAAATAATGATTTTTTAGAAAGGGTGTACACACTGCAAGAAGTGGACGTTTTTATTTCAAAGGCAAGATTATTGAGACTGTAAATAACCATAATTACTTAGGAATACAATTTACGCCAAAAGGAGTATGGTCACAATCCCAAGTTCAACAGATTTCAAAGTCTAAGGTTGCTTTGATCAATTTTTTTTTTGGCTAGAACTATGGATTTACCTGTAAGTAATATCTACCAAATTTTTGATCATAAGATAATGCTTGTTTTAACATACGGCTCTGAATTATAGGGTATCACTCCCCATTAAAGTGCAATAAGAGTTTACTACAATTCGTTTCATAAATATGTTGTATTAGGTTTACGACCAAATGTCATACAAATTCTAGCTTTAGAAGAGTTGGGTCACTTTTCCTTTTAAAGTTAAACAATACATAAGCAAATAACTTATTGGTTGAGACTTCTTATTCTTAATAAAGATAGGTATCAGACTCATTATTATGTAGAACAAAGAGTATTGGAAAAAACAAAGGAGTGCTATCAAAAATATAGGACTGTGTGTCAAAAATATTTTGTATGAAACTGGGTTTGGTAATGTTTGGAAAGGGCAGGGAGAAGGAATCACTACACATTTTTATAAAGATTTTAGGCAGCGAGTTTGTGACATAGATAAAACTGGTTGAAGTTTTTGCGTTGATATTAATTTTAAAACATTTTTAACATTGTTTTGAAATTTAAAACATTGGTCTGAATATTGTTTTTAAACTTTGGAACTGAGGTCCACGAAGGCCCTTATTGTAATATAACTTATAAACAGAGGTTTTGTTAGGTTTGCAAGTTAAAAGAAGTTGGAGACGAATTTCTTTTAATTTGTCCATTCTTTTCTGAAATCCGCTGTAAATTTATTTTTGAATATATATTTGTTTTAACCCGCAACTAGATCAAAGTGTTATAGTCTATTATCAGCTGGTTCCAAATACTTATTTTTGCAGTTATCACACTTTATTTTACACGCAATGGAAGCAAGACGTTTTTTTCTTTCTCTTTGATTATCGTTTGTTGTTTGAACCCCAATCATGTACCATTTAATGTATCGCTTATGTTTGTGACAAAGGCCAGATGGCCTAGAGCACTGTAATAAATTGTATTGTATTGTATTGTATGTGCACATTATTGGTTTGCTTTAGCACAATGTTTTATTCTTCTTCGATTCATGTTGAAAATAATGTTTCGGGAAAACAAATTTATTACATTTCAGATTCTCCTTTTCTATGCAATACAGCTGAGATAAATATTATTATAAAAAGATTCTTCTTAATTTCAAATGTATCTAATTTGTCTGTTCACATGTATTATTTGCTATAAATAGATTGTGTCATTGTCATCATCAAATCACCTATATCTAACGATAGGTAAATATATATAGGTATGTTGTGTAACACCATCATCCAGGACTTTACGTTTGAGATCAAAGTAGGTAAATGCATCTTTGACGAAGTTGTTTGTCTATCAAATATAGCTGTCACTTGTTTACGCAATATGTCAGGGTCGACACCGAAAATTTAAGGTGTCCTTGATCTTATTGTTCACATTAAATTTAGTTTGTGTGTCTTTCCAATTATACAAAGTTTCCAAGTAATCTGAATCGCAATTCACATTTTCAGGAAGCGGAATTTCGTGCATGAATGACTGTCATTCATGCATGAATGACTGTGTCATTCATGGATGAAATTCAATGACATAAAATTGTCTGGAACAGTGCTTAAATTTTCTTTCCAATTATATTGTTTCGTTTTTCTGTAAGACTTTGCTTGGTAGGTGTAGAGAGTTCGTCACTCTTTTGTTTCACTCCCTTTTCCAATACTAGAGAAGGGAATAAACTGCATTGTTTATCTGTAAGACTTCGCTTGGTTGATGTAGAGGGTTCGTTCATTCATCACTCTTTCGTTTCACTCCCTTTTCCAATACTAGAGGAGCGAGTAAATTGGCAGCTCCTTGGTTAGACTTTGTCACTAAAGTACGCAGAAGGGTATTTTTATTTCTATCATGCCCTCTTTTGTGACGTTGTAAATGATCTTTTCTTGAAATACCTTTTTTGACATAAAACGCCCTGAAACACAATTTGTTCTTTGATTTGTTGTTGTATATGGCGAGAAGATTATCCGTCGAATAAATAGTTTGTCACATTGAGTGCACTTGTTGTCTCAATGAACTGTTTGCATGTGCTGGGTCAATTCATCAGCTTTCTCAAACAATCAATTTTTTACAGACAAAGCACTGCTGGCTTACCATTTTGAAACCACTTATTGCGTTATTGTTATAAAATGTGATTGCTTCATCCCAATAAGTTTCCATTGGAAACATGTCTAGACAAGGATCATAATAACTTCAACAAATATTTGTCTGATGTGAACACTAGACAATTCTATTCAAGTTAGATATTTCAACAGAAAAAGTCACTCACGAGTATATAATGAATTCCACAATGATTTTTTATAGGATGCTGCAATCACAGGAAGAATTATTGCAACATATTCTCTAACCAGGGAAGTTATTAACATCTCCCTACTCTGATCACGTCTTAAAGACCACTAGACTGAAAGTGAGGGCGCTTGTTTTTGCGAATTTCACAGATATATCATCCACAAAAGATCAAAAACTTCATGCCTCTATAACCCACAGACGACGTGAGAGCAAAGGTTACTTCAATATTCATATTTAACCAGAAATTTGCTTTACCGTTGCGTGATAGATACACATTTGATTTTTTGGGAACCCCTTAAAAATACGCCTTTACTTTTCGGCCTAGTGCTCCTTTAATTAATTTTGAAAGAAGCCATTAACTATTATACATAAACCTCGATTTAGATGATACGTGAGTTCAAAGTGCTAGGTGGTGGGAGGATTATGATAAGATGGTTCTAATCTCCCACCTTGAAATATTGACTTTCGTT
>JAIGNY010004575.1:1237500-1340000 GCA_020152595.1 Chiridota heheva | reverse complement strand
CCCACTTTTGTAAAAAGCTCCCTTTTTCAAGGAGGAAAGGTACGGTACCTTTTTTATAGGAAAATGTGCCCTTTTTCAGAAAAGAAATATGCCCTTTCAAACAATAGATTATATATTTGATCTTTTCATTGAACTGTTGAAGAAAGTATACACAAAAAGCGTCCTAAAAGAGACTCAAATTGTTACATTTTACACACTTCGCGCGCATATAATCTATACTTATAATTTTCTTAAGAATAACGTTGGGAACGGAAGAGCCTGGCAACTTTGGATTTTTTTCTATATACCGCAAAGAAGGCAATTACATTTGTCGCCTTAATTTCCCTTATTATAATTTGCTATTTGTAAAAACTCTTTAAAATAGGACCTTGCTTTAGTGTGTAAGCCACTCCAAAGTTTACATGTGGCATATTTCAAATTGGGCCCCAGAGAATACTAACAATGAGGACCCAGATTCCTGCTGTAGACTGACTTAACTCCTCATCTTCTTTTCAAAGTTTCAAAAGTGCCCCTTTACAAAGTTTACAAAGATAAAAAATGCATTTTCTTTCACATATTAAGGGCAAGTCGCTTTATTATTAACTGAACGTTTTATTGACAGATTAAAGAAAGTAGCACAAACATTCACACATTTGCCATGTGCAATTAACTCAAATTTCGGTAGTAAGGCACCTTTAATTTGGGGTCCCTATAGCCACTGACTCACTGAAGGCTGCAGAATTGTGGGATCTCTTGTCTTATAGGTCTAATACATTCCGATATACCAAGTACGCAGTTCAATTGATTTTGGGCATTTGAGAAATTATGAAGATCGTCCTGGACCATTGTAAAAAAAAAACTTATTTGCTTTTAATATTGTTTAGGACAATCAGATTCAATGTTCCGAATGATGATCAGTAAAATCGACAAAACCTATTCTATGTTTCTGATTTCTGCAAATATTGGTAGGAACGTTTCCTATTTTCTCGAATTTATTCCTATATTGATATACTTGACAATTTTTCGTACTTTGCAAACACCTTAAATTATATTTCATATTTCACACACACACTGAAATACGTTTAAATATATATATATGTATATATGTATTTATATAAATTTATATATAAATTTATATATATATATATATATATATATATATACATATATATACATATATATATATATATATATATATATATATATATATATATATATATATATATATATATATATATATATATATATATATATATATATATATATATATATATATATATATATATATATATATATATATATATATATATATATATATATATATATATATATATATATATATATATATATATATATATATATATATATATATATATATATATATATATATATATATATATATATATATATATATATATATATATATATATATATATATATATATATATATATATATATATATATATATATATATATATATATATATATATATATATATATATATATCGTTCTTTCATGTTGAATGCCTACCTCTACCAGCTCCGACGCTTAGCACTTTTAACGTATCGCACTGTTCAAGCTTGTTGATAACTACTGTCTGAAATGATTCATCTCCAATATCGTACACCTCGGGACTTTGGTAGAAATGGTTTTGATACACTGCGTAGGATTTATGATATTGAGCCAAATCTTGCCTAAGATATTTCGTTCCTTTAGAGTGATCCATTCTTTAATGCACTGAATATAAATACAAAGAAAATCCCAGCAACATACAATATATAGACGGGACTATATATTGTGCTAGCATCCAGCATCTAAGTAACACAAACAATTTGTTTTCAAATTCATACACAAAAAAGTTCATTAAAACACACAAAGCAATCCCTGCTCTCTTTGCCAACTACTTATACCGGCAGACTGGATTATACAATACCAGAACATTAAGAGTTTAGTCTAATCAAATTTCAACAAACCTATTTTCCGGACTAGCTGTTTAGCTCATTTTAGTGTTTAGTATAGTAGTAGGGTCAGGGACATGTTACTTACGCTGGTTATCTTTTTATTTACTAAACTGTAGAGATATCTCCATGACCAAACTACTTATCAGCTTATCGGCAGACCGGTTACAGACAATTCCAGAAAGTTAACAGTTTATTCTGATCGAATTTCAACAAACTTATATCACGGACAATCTGTTTGGCTTATTTGAGTGTTTAGTATAGTAGTAGCAAGGACATACGAACACGTAGGCAGGTAGGGTCAGGGACGTGTTGCTTTCGCTGGTGATGTTTTTATTTACCAGTGTATAGACCATTCAACGTGAATTTGATCAATTATGTATATAAGTTTCAGCAATATTGCTCTTGTTCTACATTGTGTGTAAAATTGTTTTGTACTTACATGGAAAGCTAGCAGTATAGACCTTTACAAATCTAAATGAGTTATATCCGGAAAACTAATTAAAATGATATCACATGGCCGAGATTTACGTGTCCATAATGGACCAATCCTATTGTGGGGGAATGTTGTTGACCAATAAAATACTCGACCTTATGATCTATGACTGAACGATCATCAACAGTATCAGTGATACATCAACTGTTTATAACTTTTGTCATTCATCTTTGAAGTACGTCAGCAATTTTATCATCATCTCTGTAACAACTCATAATAATAATATTATATCTTATATGTGCTTTTTTACCCAAGAATGCATGGCATAGCGCTTAATAGTGGAAACGTTTGAGGCTCATAGCTGTAGCTAACACACTATGAGCAAGCTTGTACTATTATCCTGTTTCTATCTCTGATGCAGATCCCATTTACAAATTCATTGGTATGCCTCAAATGTGAATCGAACTCACGACCTTTCCGCTGGAAAACAGATGCTCTATTAATTGAACAAACCAGGGGCTACTTCACACACTCAGTCATTTGTTAATGACTTTGATCCACAAACAGGGGCTAAGGGAGACTTACCAGTTTCTTCTGCTAAATGTAGACAACTTTTTCTCTCCTCCCTCTTGAATACCTACAAAAAACAAACAAACAAGAAATCAAAATGGCTGCTATTATCATCTCCTTCTGTTAAACTTACATTCACTATATCTAATAAGTGAAGATATTTTGACACTGATAACAAACCAATCATAAGAGTGTGACCATTTTCATCTGCATGAGTCACCAGGCAGTGGGTTCCTGCCTGATAAAAGACCTCAACAAGATGATTTCTCTTGGTACTAGTTTAAACAGGGATTTTAGCTCCTCAACTCCTGCTCCAATATACGCACCGATAATCATAGCAAGAGGTATTCAAATTAAAAGAATATTTTGAAAAAATTCTCTTGTTGACACAGAAAGTAAAGAACTTTCTTAGGCTAAACTTAAATATGTTCCTTTCCAATTTACTTTTCCTAAGATCTTGGGTTGGTATGTAGGAAAGAACATGTTTATTTCACTTTTCTAATTGAGAACTTACCCCAAATTAGAGACTTTTTGACATCTGAATCAGCAATTTCTAAAATACTAATCTAAATAATATCACATAGCCGAAATCGACGTGTCAAAGTGGACCAAACGTATACTTCAAATACTGTGGGAACCTTGGCGTCTGCACAATTCACGCACGGTATGGGACTATGCGTATATCATGACAAAATGTTCTTAAGTGTACGTATCATTACTGTGCACATTACGCGGCCGCGCACAAATTAACACATCTTGAAACTTTGCTCGGTCATAATTTTAAAAAGTAAATAAGTTTTTCACAAATTCAGAATACTATTCCACTCAGATTTTCATGTTCTTTCACATATTTTAAATCTGCTGGATGTCCATAGTCCTTTAAGAGTAGTCTGTTTCTATGTGGTTTTCTTTTGCAGTCTGATACAGTTATAGCCCTATGTCTATGGAACGCCAAAAGGATCACCAAATATGTTCGCGAAACATGTTTGCAAATATGGTCGGAAACAAATATGATCAAATATGTTCGTAAACTGAAATGTTTGAATCAATATTTTTGCAAGTCTAGAGATATGTTCCCAATTTTTAGGCTCGTAAAAGAAGTGCGTTTACCACCAACAGTAGTATAGGTGGCCCTTTTAGGACGGGCGGGTCCAAACGGTACAAGTTCAATCTGCCCGGGGTAAACTCAGCCCTCTATAGCAAAAGGGGTCTGAGTTTACCCCGGACAGATTGGACTTGTACCGTTGGAGTCCCATCCTAAAAAGGCCACCTATTGGGATGGAGAGGGTGCGGCCCAAACATCTTTGGGCTATAGTTAACACTTGTACCGTTTGGACTTCATTTAATTTGGACGATCTTTGGGACCGGGAGGGCCGCAGTGCGGCCCAAACATGTTTGGGCTATAGTTAAAATGCAGCCCACTCACCCCCTACACTAGTTTTCCTTTCAAAAAAAAAAAAAAAAAACTTAAATTAGCAAAAAAGTGTACATACATGTATGAACTATCATTAACTCTAATGAATGCAATGTTTTACTTTACTCATTGCTTAATTTACTAGGTGGTAAATTCAGTCCATATTCAGATCCTCATCTAACATTATCAACGTTTTAAATCCTTGTATTGACCAGCGGATATGTCAATAAATCCTCTTCCCTGAAAGTTTGATAGCTAATAACCCTGGCTTAAAATGGTTTATTGACTTTGCTGGAAGCAGTACAATAGCAAACGTCCCGTTGTTTAAATAATTCAGCTCTTTAAAATTACTGATAGAGTACCGAGTAAACAAGTGAGACGATGGGGGAAGATAGAGACCATTCACATTTTTCTAAGTGTGTACCTCTAAATGCATTTCATTGTTTACGACACAATGGAACATACGCAGTTGTGTAACTCTTAATTTGATATTGATTTAAATATCGAAGTTACCCTGCGACAAAATACTTACACAATTTGTTCCTAAAAAACAAACTTAACAAACTTTGCAAAATAAACCTAACAGATATAAATATCCGTCCCCCGGGCCCACTTGGCATGTCGTATGTGTTGACTGAAACGTTTTTCCCACGGCTTGAGCTATTCCACTGGTAAGTCAAACATTGCATTCATTCTATTTTGTATGTGTAAGTACAAAACATAATCATTCTTTCTTTTTTAAATAACTTTTATGCAACTTTTATATCTATAACTTTTAGATTTATATTTCTTTTTAAATATCTTTGTACGTTTTGCTAAAGGGCAACATAAATTGATCTTATCTTGATTGTTCTTATCTTATCTTATTTTATTTTAGGTTTTGGCCTATCTTTGTTTTTAAGTGCAATATCATACTTTTCATGCCAGACCTCCCTTTAATTTTTTTTCATTTACCCACAATGGTGCCATTATGATCGCCATATGATTTCAATTGTTAAGAGCAGTTTCTAGCTGTGGTAAAACATTTATCTAGACAGGTCTACCCGTGAGCGTAAAAACTTCCAGATAGTGGATTTTAAAGTTTTGTTGAACCTCTCGAATTACTATGTGTAGAAAAGAGCCTCACACCGTAATGCGCTAATAGCTTCTTCACATTTGCATTGTAAAATTCTGTGCCCTTGTCTGTTTGCAATTTGAAAGGGGGACTTCCTGCACGTTTACATTTTTTGCCAACGCTTTAGCTACATTATCACCTGACTTACGTTTTACTGGTTCCAGCCACCCTTTCCGCAAAAAAACCCCATCAATAACTGTCAAAATGTAATAATGCCACCATTTTGTCTAGCCACCAATTTCATATCCATTAGATCTGCCTGAAATTGATCCTTCAATCCTGATGGTACGACTTTGCGCGCTTTGATTTTTTTCTTTGTTTATAAATCTCCTGTCTTTAATCAAGCTAATATTTGTTTTGATTTGAATTTTTTTTATATTTCCTTCACTAGTTTTTCTTGACCGACGAAGCCAGATGGATGTGAAACGTCGTACCAACTGCCTTGCATGTTTTGAATGGGGAATTTTCCCCCACAACAAGTGCATGTACACCTTATTCTGCGAAGAAAATCTCTAAACCTGAAAGAAAGTGCGGTTGCCATTTTTCTTTTTAAGACCGTGACTAACTGAGAATTTCCCTTCCTTTTTACAGTCTATCCCAATTTAGCAACCCATCCAAACCTTGCTTCTCTTCTGCATAGTAATCAGGCAAAATCTCCTGTATGTCATCCACCGTCACGTCTAATTTGTCCTCATCATCAATATTACAATTTGGTTGGGGTAGATTCGACACTTCGCTCAATAATTGGAGGAAGCTCTAATTCATAGTTGTTAACCGTTTCTATTGGCAAAAAAACATTTTCCTCGGTACTAGCAGATAGGGATCTAGGTGCGGTGTGGTGACAGGTATGTCAGATATATGATCCAACAAACGGTTAAAATGTCTGTCTTCCTGCAACAATTGACTGTACTGAAGCATTTTTTTTGGGAGCTAGATTGCTGTCCAAAATTTCTTTTATTTTTTGACCAAGTTCATGCATATGTTTGACAACGGGGGTGGGCTTCATATATATATTCCCCTGCATCGCATGGAACTGTTCTAAAGGTATAACAACATATTTTTCATATTTTCTTAGCCGTAGTTGCCCTGTGTTTCTGTTTAGAACAAAGTCCTGTCTGGTAAGTTTTTTTTCTTTCTCGAAAAGAAATGGAGGGAGTCCTGCAATTGGACCTACGGTTTGTGCAATCTTCTTCAGCACCGGCAAAACACTAGCCTGAAAAAATCTCTCACCTCCCTTTTGTACCCTTCCCGTGCACGCTTGCTAAATAAATACCTTAAGTTTTACCTTCAGAGGAATATTAGGATTTTTCAACAGTTTAAGAAGTTTTAAATAAGGAAGCAAAGCTTTTTTCTTGTTCAGATAACCGTACATTACGTTCAACGCAATATCACCCAGAATATGATACAGAATATCACTTAGATGATTACAAGCTACTTTTTTTACATTGTACAGAATTGAGATTATTTACACAGGCTAGCAAGTAAATTCTTATCTTGAAGCATATAATAAAGTTTATTATTCAAATTAGAAGCCATGACTAACAAGATGCAAAGACAATTACACCTTATATAGGATTTGCATCTGACCCTCTTCCCCAAATACATTCGTTCTAAATTTCAAAACATCACCGCTACTAGGCTTTGAATCTATGAAGAAATACCCATATGATCTACACAGCTAGGTATTGCATCCTCATAAATACCCCTTAGCTGATCCCCTGCTTTTTCCGCGCCAACAACTTTGAAATAAAACATTAATTATACTCATATCCTTAGGTTTTTGAATAATGTTATGTATTGAGCGTTCAAATTAATATTACGACCACATATCCAAAACATATTTTGTGTAATCAAAATTACCTATATATTTGAATAGTGACTGACTCTTGTAAAAAAGTTTATCAACCACTGTGGTTTTTGTATTACCTCAAACATCAAACCATTCAAAACAATAACATTATGTTTAAAATGACCAATTTTCACCAAGAAATCATCTGGAGAAAGGCCTGCATTCTAGCATTCTTATCTTGCCAAGTGCCATAGAACCAACCAATACACATGATCAAGGGCTGAATAAAATGATTAGGAGACGACAGGGCTTTAAAAACATGTTCATTCTTTCCTACTCCTGTGGACCCACAAACTAACCACGTTAGAAGTCCTTGTAATCTAGAATCCACAATTTCCATCACCGTACTAAAAAAATAAAAATAGTAATAATAGTAATTTAAAAAATATAATAATGATTTAAAAATAAAATAAAATAATTAAATTATAATATTTAAAAAGAAATAATAAACAAATACAAAAATATTTAAAAGAATTAAAAAATAATATAAAAATATTAAAATAAGACCTTTGAACAATTTCACCGCCATTACAGATCCCAAAAACTATATAAACGATGATCCCGGTTGGATGGGGAGGCCAGAGGGTAGACATGAAGATCGTTTGGCATTTAGTCTTCAAAAGGTGCACATCTATCTCAGTCTTTTCTGCCTTCCTACCCTTGTTTTGATCAAAATTGTTTGCTCATTGAAATTTTATTAAAAAAAGAAAATTGTGTAGGTGGTGAGTGGGCTGCATATTAACTATTGCACAAACATGTTTGGGCCGCAACGCCGCCCTCCCGGCTCCATACATTGCCCAAATGGGATGGGGTCAAACGGTACAACTGTTAACTATAGCCCAAACATGTTTGGGCCGCACCGCGGCCCTCCCCACCCCATAGGTGGCCCTCTTAGGATGGGGGTCCAAACGGTACAAGTCCAATCTGCCCGGGGTAAACTCAGACCCCTTCCGCTATGGGGGGCTGAGTTTTCCCCGGGCAGATTGGACTTGTACCGTTTGGACCCACCATCCTAAGTGTGGTAATAATTGTGTAAAACCTTTAATCTGGATAATACACGCCATCTTGTTCATATCTTTACTCGTTTTTATCATAAAAACGGACACATATCACGAAATGGTGGCAGCAATCTGAAACATATACTTTCGAGGAATCATTTCAGTTATAATACTAAAAGTTACAGTATCAAACTGTTCAATTTGAAAAGTGTTTTCACGTTAGTTTGGCCACCCGCCGTCAGCGTGGAGTAAGTTACAAATTATTACCAACTGATACTGATTGATACACACACCGATAGCGTGCGCTGTGTCATAACACTAGGCCATATCAAACTAAACATCTTGGTAACTAAACTAGCATCACAATGACATCAAAAAAAATGCCTACGATGGACTGGGGGCGAGTGACCGTTCAGAGCGTTCAAAGCAAGGATGGAGTTATTTTTTGAGGACCATAATGTAACTGACTCTGGAAAAAAGCCACGAAAATCAAACTTGCATTTGGAGATGAGGGAATGAAAATAATCCTCTCGTCTGTACTCAATGAAACAGATCAAAAAACCTTACCAAACTGTGGAACTATTTGAACAACAGTTAGATGCCTCGGTGAAAATTAATTTTCGAGTCCATAGACTTAACTTTTCGACACTGAGACAAAGAGAAGGCGAAGTCATCAATGACTATATTCAAAGATTGCGGGAAAAAGCACTAAAATGTCGGTTCACGGACAATGAACTTAACGAAAGACTTATCGAAATGGTCGTAATGTCCACTCCCTATGAAGAAATCAGAAAAGAAAAAAACTCCTCACCAAACCTAAAAAGTACCCAATTGTTCGCAAATTATCGAGAGAGGACGTAAATATGAAGCCATAACTGCATCTAAATAAAAATAAGGAGCCATCACAAATCCCCACACCTTGCAATTTATTCAATCAAGGAAAAGGAACAAACCAACCCAAACTTTAAGTGCGGAAAGCGGACTAAATCACCCACGGTGCAAGTGCCCAGCATACGGTGACGCATGCAACAACTGCGGCAAGCTCAATCATTGGAAAACACAGCAGATTAAACCCCAAGCAATCAAATAGGGACACAAACAAGCAAACAAAATCCCAGAAATCAAACCCGAACAAACCCATGCATGAAATTAGCTATGAACAGGATACATATGAAGAACTCAACCTGTTTCATGGCCTCGATATTCACTCCTAATCACTTGTTAAGAATGAACTGCAAACTGAAATAATTTTCCAGAACAGCATCCCCATGTGAAAGGTCGGATCTGTCTGAAAGTCGATAGTGAAGCACAAGGCAATACCACACCATTAAGTAAGGACATTCAAACAAATGTTTATAAACACTACTGCAAGTGGACTCTCAGTAAGAACTTCCTACATCTAACATCTTACAGTGAGCATAAAAACCGTATCTTGGATCACTGAATCTCAACCTACAGCGCAAGAATAGCAGTACTATAACTGAACACAGATTTTATGTTGTCGACGTTCAAGGACCAGCCATTCTTGGCCTAAAATCAAGCCTAACAATGACTTATTGACTTTGACAAACCTATGATCAACCAAATCAAGCAACTCAAAGAACAAAGAGAAAAATCTCAACATTGAATCCATAAAGGATCTGAAATGGCATTTTTCTAATTGCTTTGACAAGATTGGATGTTTAAAGATGAAGTAGATTTACACCTCAAACCAGACGCAAACCTTACATTGACCCTCCACGACAAGTCGCAATACTCATGCACAGCAAAATCGAAGACGAGTTGAACGCATGGAATTAAATGTCATTATTTGAAGAGTGACAGAAGCTACAAATTGCTGTTCATCATTAGCATACGCAACAAAGGCAGATGGCAGCCTACGTGTATGCTTAGATCCGCGAAAACTTAAAAATGCCTTGAAGTGATCACCACACAAGATCCCAACAATTGAAGAGCTAGATTGCAAAAGTGGATAGTGGAGTGTTTAATTATCAATGACTCACAAACTCCGCAAGAAAACGCTAACATGGTGAAACGCGATTACACATCTAGACAAAGCGCACAACATCACTACTATGGACGCAAGAGTCGTCAATGCAAAAATGACTTCTCACACCAGGGTGGGATAGAAAAGTGCCCTGCAAAAAGGAAAACATGTAGCGCTTGTGGCAAGGAAAATCATTTTGCCCAAGTGTGCCGCAGTACCAAATACGCGCAACCGCGCACAAATCCACCCAATCATGCTAGAAAACGCCCTTCACGCAAGCGGCGGACTCAGTATAATGTGTCTGATTCTGAGACTTCAGAAGACGGCCCAGATGTTTCTGCCATTTACTACACATATATCATCCATACCGTCGACAAAAAGAGAAAGCCTACGACAGTCATTAAAGTAGAGGACACGAATACGCAAGCTTTAATTTATTCTGGCGCGAGCGTGAATATAATGGATGAGACAACGTTTCAAACACTAAAGAAAAAGTCGAAACTGAAGAAAATCAACACAAATCTCTACGGATATGGTAAAACTCGAATCCCCGTTCTTGGGAAAATTACTGCACAAATTTAATCGAAGTCGAAAATAACATCGTTCAAGAAGAGAGCGGAACGTTGCTAAGCCATGAAACTGCCACTGAAATTAACATGATTTAAATAAACGCAATCAAATCGCACAAGTCACACCGTAAAAACATCTCAGACAGCATTCTCGAAAATGTTAAACTCTTTAATGGAATCAGTAAGCTGGAAAGATTTGAAGCAAAATTTCCATATCGGCACATTGGTACGTCCCATTGCACAACCCCACACCTGGACACCGTAACTCGCGTTTCGCGCGCGATATGTCGCCTACTTAAACTCAACAACATTCAAAGCTTTTCCAATATGATTTCATCATCCTCAGTTTTGCACAATGTGCAGTTTAATATTCATGACATAATTGTTGACTATAACCATATACATTGAAAATACATATTCTTGTCGGGTTCTATAGAGCCAATTTTGTGGCCCAAAATGTACAATTCGGAAGGACTTCCGGAGACTTTGTCCCATGGACCCCTTATTAGGGCTTCGCCCCATAGACCCGCTTCGCCACATGGACCCCCACCAGGGTCCTTAACCGGACGCCTGGATCCCATGCTGCAAAACTCCCATGTTATGATTAGTTGATCATCCCCCACACCGATCACCCCCTCCTCTGCCACTTTTTGATGCGAATAGGTTGAAGTTTAACCTTACGATTTGTGAATAAGAAAAATGAATTTCACTTGTGAATAAGAAAAATGAATTTCACTTTCATACCCTTCTGTTACTTTGTTGATTTACTTGCCCCATTTGTAAACCGTTCATTAAGATGGACCTCCCCCCCCCTCCTCTCTACAAACTAGACTATAAACGAGTCTTATATAGTATGGTCTTTCAAAAGAGTCATTTGGAACGATCGATTAGACGTTGTAAATGCGATGTCTCTTTTGATGTACCCTTCCGACGTCGGATCAACGTCTGCTTTTAGAAATCATTTAAACGTCGAAAATGAGACATCGCTTTTGAGCTATCCTTCAAAACACCCTCATCAAGAGACTCTCTAAAAATGATAGCTAAGGGCTTAGCAATACTACTCGCAAGTGATTTAAGGAGTGATGGATAAATGTTATCAGGACCACAAGTTTTCCCTTCTTTCAGTTTACTTAGCTGCTTAGCTTATCTGCAACCATATCTTCAGTTACTTCCAGATCGAAAAAAGTATGATCAGAGTTACATGTATGTACAAGTACTGGTAAAGTGTCAAGATTTTCCTTGGTGAAAACATCAGCAAAATACTTGTTAAGAACTGACGCTTTATATCAATGTTGGACGTACAAAATTCACCTCCATCTTTCAGTTCTGCAACAGTATCTTTCGTGTTCAGCTTACTTCAGTTTACACAAAGATTTAGAGTCGGATCCAATATCATCAGTTCGGGAGCAGCTCGAAAAACTGGGTTCTTTGAAATACCCCCAAAATTGGATACTTTTATGTATTACGTCATCGCATGAACTTACACATTTGACTATCTCACACTAAACGTATAGGGTTTCTCATTTTCGCTCCGGATTGTCCAAAATTTCACTAGATATCCTGACAATTTGGAGACGAATGGTAACTAGATATTCGAAACTTTTCCGCTGCTTTTTGAAATTCATCGTCGTCTTTTTGAGAAAATCAACAAAACAGATCTGTATCTGCTTATAATCTGTATATAATCTACACATAATGACAATTTGTTTATTTCATTATTCATATATGTTTATTTTTTTTTTTAAATCATTTAGATTTTTTGAAATTTGGAAATTATCTGAGTCGGAATCTAAATATAAGGGTACTCCCCAATCTAAATCTGAATAGACCTAATCCAAACTCAAGAAGTTTAACATAAGGGAACTTTGCAATCGCAAAGTTTATACTAGGCTACATGAAGGGAATGGTTTTGAAGGCACTTTAAGAAATTAGGCAATGCAAAATTGATCATTTGAATGACCGCAAATACTACCTGTTGATGTATTTACCAAGTTGATATTTTTTTTTGTATTCCATATCAAGCTATTTGTCAGTGTTCCACCACTGAAAGTACATTTAACATCAAGCTTCATTAGGAAATAAGACTGAAATAAAGTACTATACTTACATAGTACTGTCATCAAAATTTGAAAAGTGATTATCTTCTTTAGATGCCTCAAATTTTATTATACATTTTAATGTATGATTTGTTAATTTTGCTGTATGTCTTTTTGCCAATCTTTTCCTCATGTTTGATTTTACATTTGCTATAATATATATTTTATTTTAACAAGGCCTCACCTTAACCATGCAGCTTTCAGCTGAATGAGCTATCCTATATAAAGATGAGTGATATGAAAAAATAGACATGGTCTATTTATCACATATGATCATTTTCTCAGACTATATACATGGTCATCCAAATGTGATTTTTCATTTTGCGTAAATTTGCCAACTACATTGGAAACAACTTTGCCAATTTCCTGCCAGGATTGAGAATTGTGATCATTTAATCCATAAAAACTAAAAACAAAGTAGTGATTGCTTATATGATATATGTGAGAAAAATACTTTTTAGTATTTCTTGAAGTAAACATAAAGAGGGATGGCAGACCTGTGAGTCTCAAATTTGCCATGGAAATTTTGCCAACATCCATTTACTTTATTACAAAAGTGTTTGCAGCATCCAGCACTCTTTGTAAAAGTTATTCAAGAAAATTTGGTTTTCTCATTTGATAATATTCCATGAAGATAGAGCTTTACATACATGTAGGGCCTAGTTTGAATTGAATTGTAATTTGTAGCACGAATGTTCATGCCCAAATCACGCAGTGACAAAAATCTTTTACCGTATTAAGGCATACATTTTTCTAACTTCGAGGCCTAAATACCTCTGTCCTATCTATATTCTATTCTAATTCCTTGCCTAGTATTTGCTAGTATTAGTATTACATTTGCGTTTATGTTGAGCATTGAATCTTATGCCATGCACGAATTGAATGTTGTGTAGGTGTAGGCCTCTTAATGTTATTTAGGCCTTTGAAGAGGAATTCAGTCGAAATCTATGAACGAAATCTATACTTGTAGTTCTTTAAATTCGAAAACGGTTCTTGTCTCTTTTTTCAGTAAAAATGAAGTACACTAACGTTACTACAAGATTACAGTAAGTCTAATTAAGACATGTAACTTGCAAGATAAGAAGAAATTTGGCCTTATCGAATATCTACCGTTAGGCTAAAGTTCGCTGACTTTTAAGTTAGGCCTAATCTGTCCATATATGTCGTAAGATTGGATTTAAAAATTGTGAGTTTGATGCCAAATTAGGCTTCCAGAATAAAATAACAGTTCTTTTTGAGTGAAATATGTGCGGTTTTCGATTAAAGTCAAAAAGCTTTTTAGAGGCAAAAATTGCCTTGGATCAATGACCAAAAATCTAGTTGATTTGTTTACGTTTTCTACTGACGTTCTGCCTTGTACGATTTGGTTGTTTACATGTCGCAGTGCTATGTGCTTTGTCTACCAAAATTTGGTTTGTTTACAAAATTGCCGCCAGATGAAGTCATTTTGCGTTTGGTGGATTAGGTCTATAGACCTTATCCAAAAGTTGTTTACCATCCGGGAACTTTACAATCGCTGGCAAATTGGTAGGCACAGCCTGCAGTGCGGGAAAACTGTACGTACGCAAACTACGCATATTGTGCTCGATTGATTATCGGTAAATCAATGTAAAATGGGTTATTCTGACCCATATTTCATTAGTAATATCGTACATAAGGCTTCAATTTGGTCAATAAATTGTACGCAACTAAGTTGTGGCACAGTTGGTTGTAATTTTAACTGGAAATGTATTTGTTTCGCAAGCAAACAAAGTTTCAACTTGAGCTTTGCACAAGCTTTTATGCTAGGCCATGCGGCATTAGCATTATCTGGCTATGCATTATTTTAAATCTAGACAGCTAGATGTGAATTTCGTGTGGGATTTTTCTCTGGGATTTGTAAATATATATAATTTTTAGTATGGTTAATGTCTTAGAATTCTTTTTGGTGTTTTTTCAACTGAGCAGTCAACAGACTGAATTAAATTTCATTTTTATACTATTTTGAATGATATAAGATCATACGTGTGTAGAATGGCTATAAATACTATATCTAAATGCCAAGAATTGCTATACTTTTTAAACAATTTAATATTCATGATTTTGAAGTCACTATAGAAATCACACAATGAAAAATTGATGATTTGAATGACTGCAAATATTACCTGCTGTTGTATCCTCCAAGTAAAGCATATGTGTTCCACCACAGAAAGTGCATATCAAGCTTCACGAGGAGATAAAATTAAGATAAAGTAATGTACATGATCATATTATACTCACATAGTAGGCCTACTGCCATAAAAACTTGGAAAGTGGACATCTTCTTTAGATGTTTCAGTTTTTATCCTAAATCTTAATGTATGGTTTAATTGTTACTTTTGCTATATTTGCCTTTTTTGCCAATCTTTTATGTCAGGTTTTATTTCATATTTGTCATTTTATTGTCAACAAGGCCTCATCTCAACTAACTTTCAGCTGATGAGATTTTTTGTATAAAGATAAATCAAATAAATAGACATGGCCTATTGATTAAAGATGAGTGAAATAATTCAAGTAAATAAACATGGCCTATTCATTGAAGATGAGTGAAATAAATCAAATAAATAGACATGGCCTATTCATTAAAAATGAGTGAAATAAATCAAATGATTAAATCAAATAAATAGACATGGCCTATTTAAAGATGAGTGAAAAAATCAAATAAATAGAATGGCCTATTTATTGAAAATGAATGAAATAAATCAAATTAATAGACATGGCCTATTCATTAAAGATGAGTGAAGTAAATCAAATAAACAGACATGGCCTATTCATTAAAGATGAGTGAAATTAATCAAACAAATAGACATGGCCTATTCATTAAAAATGAGTCAAATAAATCAAATAAATGGACATGGCCTATTCAATAAAGATGAGTAAAATATTTCAAAAAAAAAAAGACATGGCCTATTCATTAAAGATGAGTGAAATAATTCAAACAAATAGACATGGCCTATTCATTAAAGATGAGTGGAATAAATCAAATAAATAGACATGGCCTATTATTAAAGATTAGTGAAATAAATCAAATAAATAGATATGGCCTATTCAATAAAAATTAGTGAAATAAATCAAATAAATAAACATGGCCTATTCATTAAAGATGAGTGAAATAAATCAAATAAATAGACATGGCCTATTGATTAAAGATGAATGAAATAATTCAAATAAATAGACAGGGCCTATTCAAAAAGATGAGTGAAATAAATCAAATAAATAGACATGGCCTATTCATTAAAGATGAGTAAAATAAATCATATAGATAGACATGGCCTATTCATTAAAGATGAGTGAAATAAATCAAATAAATAGACATGGCCTATTCATTAAAGATGAGTGAAATCAATCAAATAGATAGACATGGCCTATTCATTAAAGATGAGTGAAACAATTCAAATAAATAGACATGGCCTATTCATTGAAGATGAGTGAAATAAATCAAATAAATAGATATGGCCTATTCAATAAAGATGAGTAAAATAAAATAAATAAATAGACATGGCCTATTCCCAAAAGATGAGTGAAATAAATCAAATAAATAGACATGGCATATTCATTAAAGATGAGTGAAATAATTCAAATATATAAACATGGCCTATTCATTAAAGATAAGTGAAATAATTCAAATAAATTGACATGGCCTATTGATTAAAGATGAGTGAAATAATTCAAATAAATAGACATTGCCTATTCATTAAAGATGAGTGAAATAAATCAAATAAATAGACATGGCCTATTTATTAAAGATGAGTGAAATAATTCAAATAAATTGACATTGCCTATTGATTAAAGATGAGTGAAATAAATCAAATAAATAGACATGGCCTATTCATTAAAGATGAGTGAAATAAATCAAATAAATAAACATGGCCTATTCATTAAAGATAAGTGAAATAAATCAAATAAATAGACATGGCCTATTGATTAAAGATGAGTGAAATAATTCAAATAAATAGACATGGCCTATTCATTAAAGATGAGTGAAATAAATCAAATAAATAAACATGGCCTATTCATTAAAGATAAGTGAAATAATTCAAATAAATTGACATGGCCTATTGATTAAAGATGAGTGAAATAAATCAAACAAATAGACATGGCCTATTCAATAAAGATGAGTAAAATAAATCAAATAAATAGACATGGCCTATTCATTAAAGATGAGTGAAATAAATCAAATCAATAGACTTGGCCTATTCATTAAAGATGAGTGAAATAAATCAAACAAATAGAGATGGCCTATTCATTAAAGAAGAGTGAAATAAATCAAATAAATAGACATGGCCTATTCATTAAAGATGAGTGAAACAATTCAAATAAATATACATGGCCTATTCATTAAAGATAAGTGAAATAAATCAAATAAATAGACATGGCCTATTCATTAAAGATGAGTGAAATAAATCAAATCAATAGACTTGGCCTATTCATTAAAGATGAGTGAAATAAATCAAACAAATAGAGATGGCCTATTCATTAAAGAAGAGTGAAATAAATCAAATAAATAGACATGGCCTATTCATTAAAGATGAGTGAAACAATTCAAATAAATATACATGGCCTATTCATTAAAGATAAGTGAAATAAATCAAATAAATAGACATGGCCAATACATTAAAGATGAGTGAAAGAAATGAAAGAAATAGAGTAGCCTATTCATCAGAGATGAATGAAATAAATCAAATAAATAGGCATGGCCTATTCAATAAAGATGAGTAAAATAAATAAAATAAATAGACATGGCCTATTCAATAAAGATGAGTGAAATAAATCAAATAAATAGACATGGCCTATTCATTTAAGATGAGTGAAATAAATCAAATAAATAGACATGGCCCTTTATTAAAGATGAGTGAAATAAATCAAATAAATAGACATGGCCTATTCATTAAAGATGAGTGAAATAATTCAAATGAATAGACATGGCCTATTCATTGAAGATAAGTGAAATAAATCAAATAAATAGACATGGCCTATTCAATAAAGATGAGTAAAATAAATCAAATAAATAGACATTGCCTATTCATTATAGATGAGTGAAATAAATCAAATAAATAGACATGGCCTATTCATTAAAGATGAGTGAAATAATTCAAATAAATAGACATGGCCTATTCAATAAAGATGAGTGAAATAAATCAAATAAATAGACATGACCTATTCATTAAAGATGGGTGAAATAAATCAAATAAATAGACATGGCCTATTCATCCCTTCATGTTCTCAGACTACGAATGATCATTCAAATGAGATTTTTCCTACTGCTTAAATTACCTGTTAGAATACTCGGTTGATAGTGTTTACGTAGATGTTTACGTAGTGTTGTATGCTATGCGTTAAATTATAGTGTATTAAATGTGTAATGCATATAAATGGTGCATATATGCATACTCTTCTTTCGCCTTTACTAAGAATTCACTCACTGAACTTTGTGCATGTTGGACTCCGGATGCTGGAAGACAAAATGTGAAACACTTACAGAAAAATTATGTAAGAAGCCAAATATTCGAATATTATTATGCTTATGTGTAGGGCTGCAGCGGTTTGGTACTTCCCTCAGCTGCATTGCTTCAGGTTGTGTGTAAGCTATTACTATGCATTCCCTTTGTGTTCCAGGTTCAGTTCAGTTTTGTGTGTCATGGAATGTTTTGATTGGTTCTTAGTTCTTTGCTGTTTATTCAGTATGTGCATTGGCCACATGTATTGTGCCTTTTTGTCTCATTTCTGACTGCAGCAGAATTGGGAGAACATGTCTTGACTTGGAGCTAACCAGTTTGCCAGCTAACTTGCTTTACTGTATCTAAGTTGCTTTACTTTATCTAAGTACCTTTATATTCTCTTAATACCTTTACCATGTACTTATGGTTATCATGCCTTTAGCATACCATGTACTTTTACCTTGTGTATCTTACCTTCGCATATACTATATACTGTATGTACATCAATTCTATGTACCATACATTATCTACAGTACCAACGCATTGTGTGCTAAAGCTAACTCACTAGCTTGGTATACATTACTTATTGCATTCATTAGGTCAGATGCTTTCGCTATGGCACTTGTGCGTACGGTGGAGCCAATGCATATTATGTACCTAATTATTCACTGGGTATCTTCTGCCCAGCACATGAGCATCACCTACCCTGCCGACCACGCGGGCAGTCTTGTCTGCTCATTCACTTGTCCGGTCAATCGACCAACAAGCAACACATTCCTAACTTACTTGGAATGTTCCTAACTTACTTGGATTGTTGCTGTGGTCACGTTGGTACACCCTATTAACCTACCCCTAGTGCTGGCATATCCCGCTAGTGTACCTGCGACATCTCGCTTCACTGGTAGCTTAGGTATACCAGCATGGCCCCCTTTACCATTATATCGTCATGGTATGGTAGCGTGTTCTTATACTAGCACGCATGCTCTAGATGTCTATTTACTTAGTTACGCTTGTATTCATAGGGATCATTACAGTATGTGTTTCATCTACAGGTCCCCCAGAGTGACATCAGCTTCCTGGACCACACCATGTCATCTAAACCGGTGGACTATAAGGTCAGTCCCCACAGTACCTGTAAAGCTCTATTTTCATGGAATATTATTAAATGAGAAAAATCAGTTTTCTTAATTAACTTTTACAAAGCCTGGTGCAAACACTTTTTTTCTTCAGTTTTTAAGTAGTTGAACAGTAGTTGGCAAAACTACTGATTCCTGGCCTTTGCCACCCATTGCCAACATGTGTACAACATACGTAGGCCTATTTTGATTGACTTGGTTTAAACTTGACAACACAACATTGATTAACAAATCTCATATACGAAAGAATCATCAAGCTTAGTTGAAACTTTTTTTGCAACCTAAATGTGATTGGTCAATAAAAAGTTAAATCTGAGAATTTTAGTACCACGGAATTGTCAGATATCTATGCTCTTTGCCTGTACTGTAACTTTAGTGTTCAAACTTACAAAGGTCAGTAGACAATCCTAAATTTTAGAGTTAAAAAAAGTATACAGTGGGCTATAGGTAACATGAAAAATGTTAAAGGGATACATGTACACAAAAAATGAAAGTGGATGCCATGCAAAAAACCGTTAATAATTCATTAAAGGCAGGCCTCCCAGTGACTCTTTTTGAAAATAAAGGTTTTTTTTAAAGGTTGCAAAAGTTGAAATAAAGGTTTTTAAAGGTTTTGGATTGAAATAAAAAGGTTTATAAAGGTTAACTCATGGAATAAATTTTCATACAATAAGCATATTCTGGGGCAAAAGGCAGTTGGTGGCGCTAAAAGTCCATTACTTACGTGAAGTTGGAAATTCTATTTTGGTCCTGCTACTTTTTAAATGTGTGTTGAGAACAGATATGCTATTAAATGGATGTGTATACTTACTTACCAATGAAGCTAAAACCATGGCACTCGAATCATTTACCTTACTTAACTTTGAAAATAAAAGTTTTTAAAGGTTTCAAAGGTTATTTTGAAAGGAATAAAGGTTCAATTTGTCAATAAAGGTTTTTAAAGGTTTTAAAGGTTTACCGGGAGGCCTGTTAAAGGGCTAATAGTGCAGTAGGCTACTGTATTTGCATTGTGTTGTAATAAGAATCTTCATACGTACGCGCATATAAAATGATAAACATTTTGTACGTAAAAAAAAAAATCTAAATTACTGTACGGAAGAAATGGCATTCCAATTACTTCGCAAATCCTTATTTTAGGAAACGCGTACACAATTGATGCGCGTATCATCCAAGTGCGCTGGCACTGTTATTTTGAAAATGTTCGTCAGTAAATCGCGCAGTGTTCGATTTAATGCTATACGCACGTTGACTTCACCGACGCTCTATTATTCGACAAGTATTCAACTAATTAACCTTTCTAGGTTTAATGATTGACAGCTTGTTTTAACAAATCACCGCACGAATTTGCCTATTGGGGCAAACATCCTACGCTGTACTGGTACAGTACAGCTAGCTAGCGGTGTGCGCTCATGTAGTCAATGCAACTTACTGTACAAAACTTATTTCTGCACACACAGACTGAGTGACGGCAATATGGTGAACAAAAATTGTACTTACGGGTCCGCTGTGGAATTTGTAAATCTGATTGCTGCTACCCAGAACAGTTCACAAACTGAATTTTGTTTATCCTATTTGCTAAAAACTCTAAAGATCCGGGAAAGTGCCATAAATGAATCAAAGCTTGCGGCAGGCCTCGTGAACATTTAAATGTCAACGCATTGGTAATGCACGATTGCGGTTTTGACGTTTGTTCATTACGCCCATTTCTCGCTATAGATTTTTAGTCTTTTCACCCGCAAGAACCTCTATTTCTGCGGGTATGACTTTAAGACTCCGCAAGCAGCAATCAAGAAACTCAGTGGTTTTACACATCAGTTATTATACACTGTCTGCAAACAAAAGAAAGGTTACTGCCAGGCCAAACCAAGCGTGTAACTTGTGGCAGAGGATTGCTTTGGAATGTGAAAAAATGTTTTCATCAGTGAGTTATCTAAACTCTGGTGATTTTAAGGGCAATAGACTGGAAATTTATAGCCGGAGTTATAGTTGAAGCGTTGCTATGGTGGGCGTGGCCTATTTGGAAACCTGTAAAGATTAATTACATACTTCCATCCAAGGCGCTGTTTGAAACTGAGTCAGTAGCGACAAAACGCAACTTTTCAGTTGTATCCCTAAAGATGACCACACTAAGTTCCTGGGTTTAACCCTAGACCCCAAACTCTCCTACAAACAACACATCACCAGCCTGAAACAGAAATGCAACAGCTCCCTCAACGTCCCCCGACTCCTCTCCAACACCCCTTGGGGTGCGAATTCCCATGCTCTCCTCAAAATCTTCAGGCTCACCATTCGTGCCAAGCTTGACTACGGCAAAATTGTCTACTGTGTCGCTTACAACTCCTACTTCAACCACATCCCAAAATGAAGCCCCCAGGCTTTGTCTGGTGCCTACAGGACCTCCCCAATCACCAGCCTTCATGTTGAAGCCAACGAACTCCCCTTTCTGCTAATGTGTAGAAAGCTTAGCCTCTCCTATGCTTTTAAAGTCCTCACCAACACCCAGAACCCTGTTTACACCCTCATTAGGTACCCCAATTTGTCCACGCTCTTTGATAGGACTAAAACCCTATCCCCTCCCTTTAGCTTACGCATCAAATCAGACCTCCTCCATCTCGGCATCAACCCCGCCACTCTGGGCACCTACTCCTAGCCCACTTTTCCTCCTTGGGCCACCCTCCCTTCTGTCTACTTAGACCTCTCCACTCATCACAAAAGTCAAACCCACCCTAACCTCTTCATCAATTTCCACAACCAAACCAAAGAACAACTCTCAAATTACACCTCCATCTATACTGATGGATCCAGGGAAGGCAACAAGACAACTGCTGCTGCCGTCATCCAAGACATCACCCTCAGTAGCAGACTTCCCGAGTGCTCATCCATCTTTTCAGCCAAAGCTAAGGTCATTCTCCTCGCCCTCAACTTTATTGAGTGCTCTACACTCAGCCACTTTGCCATTTTCTCCGACTCAAAGGCTGTTCTTACTTCTTTACTCAATCTAAAATGGGATAACCTCACATGCCACCTCCGCCTTTCTCCCACCCTCTGCAGGAAAAGTGTTCTTTTCTTCTGGATAGCCAGCCATGTTGGCATCCCTGGCAATGACAGGGCTGATGCAGCCGCTAAACTTTCCCTCATCCTCCTCCCTACCCTTTCCCCCAAAACCCTTTCCGACATCAAACCGCTTATCGCTTCCCTTGTTCGTGACCGCTGGCAAACCTCATGGAACTTCCAAATTGATAACAAACTCCACGTCATCCAGCCCACAATTCCAATCAACATCCTCTCTCGTATCGACAACGTTCATATTACCCGTCTTAGAATTGGTCACACCCACCTCACTCACTCCCACCTCCTTATTGGCTCCCCCAACCCCTCTGCAACAATTGTCACTGCACCCTCACAATCCATCACGTTCTCCTTGCTTTCCCCCTGTACAACCTTCCCAGAGCTTCCCTCGCTCCCCACAACTCAATTGCTGAGTTCTTCCAAAAAAATCCTCCGGATAAAATGATCTCCGTCCTTCATCATGCTTCCCTATATAACCTTATTTAGTCCTCCTCTCCCACCCCCTCACTCCACTTTCGCCCCTTTTTTCACCCATGCACTTCCTCTCTCAATCCCAGCTTTCTGGTTTTTAGTTCCCGTGTTTCTCTCAATCTCCCCCTATTTTCTTTTCTTTCTACCTCTGGAATGATCTAACCTCTCAGACATAATTTGACCCTCGTTGCCGTAGTACCGTTAAGCCATCATCAAACAAACAAACAAACAAACAAACATCTTTATTAAACTCGCGCACAAAACGTAAGTGAACGTCTCAATATAGTATCATTGCATATATCTATTTATTTTGTATTACGTAAAAGTGATCCATGACGATAAAAGGCATTGTCGAAAGTTGACATGCGATAGTCGCAGAAAGGCCTAGTTTTTCTAGCGCGTATTCGAAATTCATTTACGCTTTTATAAGCCAATCTAGCAGTTTCAACGTTATATGGTATAGCCTATAGTGATGTTATCTGACTACGCTAGGCCTAAGTTATTGTCACAACCCACGTACATGTATGTTATCACTGGGACATTTGTTTTGTGTCCGTCAGGGCGTAAATCAGAAACAACAACAATCAGTGCCAAAATAAAACAGATCAGTGGGGAAGGAAAAGGCCTGAAACGGGGTATATGACGAATAACTAGGCCTAATTGTTAGTTATGGAATCATTTACAATCGTTTGGCGGTAATTTGTTTCACTTTAACCCTTTTCTGTATGCTGACAGTGTGATTGCTGTTGTTTACTGATCTGCGGCCTGTACACGCCACCAATCAGTATGTCAAAAAGTGTATTGTAGGATATGACTAATAGCCCAGCTAGGCCTTTAAAGAGGATTCAGTCGAAATCTACTAATACTATTCCCTTGGTTGGTGGCACGCCACTTCCGGGAGAAAACTTTACTGGGAGTGAAAACAAAGCTTTGCACGTTGCAGCGAACAGTACGTCCGTATGTGTCTGCCTGTGGTATGCAAAGTCGGACAAAATATTTTCGATTGCAAATTATTAGCTAAACTCACTGATTAGATGCTTCGTTAGTTGGTTGTAGAATAACAATTAATTGAAGTTCATATCAATTTTTAAGAACGATCGGACATAGTAGGTTTTACTGGTACACCTGCTAGGTAGGCATGTTTAATACACCGTGGTTGAAATTCTGGTCAGTCGTTTAGATTTCGAAATTACCAAAAACAGTGATATATTTTTACCGAAAACTCAACAAAGCGACGCCACATATCCCGAATCGATTATACGTTGTCTGAAAGGAAAATTGCCTTAAGTGCTTGAAATTCGGGTATACCATTCTCGAAATTGGACATCCGGGAATGTTGTGTGTTGCACGGCGACGTAACAATGTTTTTTTTAACAATCTCAAAACTTTAGTCAAAGGGGAAAACAAACAGTCAGGTATGATTGCAGTCAATGGAATAAAAACATATTTTTGTCATTTTTTAACAAATACTGGACAATTTATTTTTCTTCCAATATAATGTGTATTAGATAATAGTTTCCAACATATATGAGTACCATTAATTTTCGCTTACTGGTTGAGACGAAAGAAGTATTCATAAGAAAAATATCCCATTGACTAGACTGAATAAGTTAAGTCGGCAAAAATCCTTTTAGAGGACATGAACGCCAACCGAGCGTAGTAAAAGTATGAGAAAAAAAAAATTCATTAAGAAGCTTAGCAAGTTTAGACTGCAAATGATAAAGTTTCCCATCCAACTTGGCAAAACCGTACTGAGCCCGTACACGCTTACGTCGACTCAGACCACAAGAATGGACGAAATTTATTTCTCTTTGTTGTTCTTTTAACTTCGAAAACGGTTTTTGTTTCTTTTTTCAGCAAAACTGCAATACACTAACGTTACAGTTGGCCTAATTGAGACCTAATCAAGATGAAGTTCGGCGTTGTCACGGTAAAATTCGCTGACTTTAAAGTTATCCGCCTATAACATTAGGGCTAATCTGTCAGTCTGTCCATATTCACTTGGTTGGATTCGTGACCAGAGGTTACCAGACTGCATAGTAACCGCGCGCCGCTGGATCGGATAAAAGAAAGCGATCAACTGTGTTTGTTTACATATCATCTGCAATAGGTATGGACCGAATTTCAACCACATAAATTTGCCTTTCACTTAACGTATGACGATCGGTTCGAAATATGTGGCGCCGCTTGAGTTGTCTGTAAAAATATATCAGTTTTTGGTAAAGTCGAATTTTCCGCGACTGACCAAATTTCTATAACTTGTCCTCCTTAAAAATTTGTACCAGCAAATCATAGTCACAAACCTAATGTAGCAAATAATGAGACCATTTATCTTAATTGAAATAACCACTCAACTACGCAATAAGGACTTCATGGATTAATAATATGATACTCAACACCAACTTCCACAACAACCTAGGATTAACCGGAGAACGAATACAATAGAGCCATTGATTAGGAAAATTTGATCCTAGTATAATTGCTTGTAGTTTCAGAATAAAGAGGAAAAGTCTGACCCGACCTGCTTATATATCAGGTCGGGTCTGACTGTTTGAAACTTTAAGAGCATGACAACTAATGTTAACCACGGTGTGTTAAACATACCCACCCAGCAGTCCACTGGTAGAGATCGCGTTAACGACAAATTTGTCGTATATTACGCCATGGCTGAAATTTCTTACGACACAGGTTGTACCTGCGTCGTAAGATTTAGATATAGCATGTGGAATTTTACGCCACAGTTTTTCATTAAGATAAATGAAAATCATGAACATCTTACCTCTCTAATGCGATTCAAAGTTTTATTTCACACAAAAATGATTTTGAATTACTTATGAATAAAAGAAAAATGACACAACTACGAGACTAACAGCCGAATGATCCAACATGCCCGTAGTGCTGTAACATAAACACATATAGGCTAGTACATAGGCCTTATGAATGATGTACATACTACAATACAGTGTACGTGAAAGTTTTGATGTTGTTTTGAATGCAGGCTGTCAATTGTCAACACTATTATTAGCTAGGATTCTACTTTCCTCCTGTACTGTGTTGATCGTGTATCTGTAAAGTGATCACAATCTGCAAGTCAAGTTACTATACTGTAAAGAAGTAGGCGTGTTCGAGATCTGAATAGTATATTATTGTTGACAATTGGTCAAAGTTCACTAAATCCTCATGAAAGTTTGGATACGATAAACAAAAGTATTTTCTAGTTTATTTTGGGATTGTTAACCCAAATTTCATGATTCAACAATCAACATTATACAAGGATTGAGTATGAACTTTTTCTTAATATTTTTATGATAATATTAGTCCAATTTCTTATTGTTTATGGTATTTTAAGCGCAATTTCCATTCACTTTAGCAAGGCAGGTCTACACAAGTGTGTGTGCTAACAATTACTTGCATGCTTCGGTAGCGCGCAGTGCCCTGTACATTACGCAGTGCCCTGTACATTACGCAGTGCCCTGTACATTACGCAGTGCCCTGTACATTACGCAGTGCCCTGTACATTACGCAGTGCCCTGTACATTACGCAGTGCGCTGTACATTACGCAGTGCGCTGTACATTACGCAGTGCGCTGTACATTACGCAGTGCGCTGTACATTACGCAGTGCGCTGTACATTACGCAGTGCGCTGTACATTACGCAGTGCGCTGTACATTACGCAGTGCGCTGTACATTACGCAGTGCGCTGTACATTACGCAGTGCGCTGTACATTACGCAGTGCGCTGTACATTACGCAGTGCGCTGTACATTACGCAGTGCGCTGTACATTACGCAGTGCGCTGTACATTACGCAGTGCGCTGTACATTACGCAGTGCGCTGTACATTACGCAGTGCGCTGTACATTACGCAGTGCGCTGTACATTACGCAGTGCGCTGTACATTACGCAGTGCGCTGTACATTACGCAGTGCGCTGTACATTACGCAGTGCGCTGTACATTACGCAGTGCGCTGTACATTACGCAGTGCGCTGTACATTACGCAGTGCGCTGTACATTACGCAGTGCGCTGTACATTACGCAGTGCGCTGTACATTACGCAGTGCGCTGTACATTACGCAGTGCGCTGTACATTACGCAGTGCGCTGTACATTACGCAGTGCGCTGTACATTACGCAGTGCGCTGTACATTACGCAGTGCGCTGTACATTACGCAGTGCGCTGTACATTACGCAGTGCGCTGTACATAACGACAGCAAATACGCCAAAATTCATGGGCTTGTCATTGCAAAATACGCCAGGCAAAAATTTCTAACGCAACCTTTGCCAGCAGGTGCATTAGTAAAACGTACAATGTCGGGTCTGAATCTGCATAGGTTAAGTCGGCAAAAATCCTTTAGAAGACATGAACGCCAACCGAGCGTAGCAAAAGTATGAGGAAAAAAAAACAATTAACAAGCTTAGCAAGTTTAGCTTTGAAACAGTTTAGTCGGTGCACATGTACAATGTCTGATGGTAAAGCATTCCAATCTTTTAGTGTTTGAGGAAAGAAGGAGTATTCACAAACATATCATAAGGAACGTGGAAATTCAGATCATGGTTGTTTCTTGTATTTATTCGGGCGTTTGGGATCAGGTTATTATTATCAATGGCGACAAGACTGTTATTGATTTTATATAGCATTTTTAGACGGGTGTTCCTTCTTGTTATTAGCAGGGGCCAATCTAATTCATGAAGCATGCTAGTAACACTGGATTTATAAGAGTTATCATCCGTAAAAATCGGTATAGATTTCAATTAATTGTTATTTTTAATTGCACAATTAACTAACGAAGCATCTAAACAGGCAAATTGTAAGTTTTGACGCAAATTAGCTTCAAAAAGAAAGAAAGAAAAGAAAACATTTTGTTTTGGTTAAATATGTACGATTTTCGTTAAGTCAAAAAGCTATTTACAAGGAAAATTTGCCTTGGATCAATCACTGAGCAATCTACTTTTTTTACGTCTTTTTTTAACTTGATGTACGAATCTGGTTGTTTGCGCTGCGCTTTGCCTATTAAAATTGTGTTTGTTTACAAAATTCAGTGGATTAGGTCTTATGACTGAGGCTAACTTCAGCGGGGTACTAATCTGCTGATTGGCACGTTTTTTTTTTGAAATCGCAACAGGATTAGAATTCACAGCATTTATGAAATTTATTTTCATCTGTTTGATCTAGGGCCTTTATTAAATTAAAAAATATGTTTGTTGACAATTCTTTTTTTTTCAAAGAAAAAGTTTGATGTCTATCATCTTGGCCTAGTCTAGGAAGTTTGTGAAACGCACTATACTAAAGATTGAAAGAGGATAAAAATGGCGCTTTCCATGGAGGGCAAAACGAGATCGCGCCGAAACAAAAGCAAAGTAGAAAACCGCTTGACGAGTGTAAGTTCCGTAACAAATGGATTAAGATTTAGACTAAGTTAATGAAAGATTATTTTCTATTAGGCCTTTGCAATTCTCGTTATTTATTATAAGCCTTTAATTCCCTTGGACATTTCACTCAAATCAAAACGGGTAGGCTAGCTACACTCACTGCGTAAGGCCTAACGTTAGTTGTTCGTTATACTCATTAATAGTAATAGCCTACCTCGTTCCAGGCCATTCCCCACTGTTCTGTTTCTTTTTTGTTTGTTGGCTGACGTTCACTGATTGTTGTTTTTACTGATTTACGGCCTGGTGTACTCAAAACAAATGTGCCAGTGATAAGATACATGTAGGCCTAGGCACCCACAGGTGTTCCTAGCGTTATGGCAACCTTACATGGCCTAGTGAGATAAACATCTTACTCAGTATGCCCCACAGGTGTTCCTAGCGTTATGGCAACCTATATGCTTACTAGTATATATATATATATATGTATATCAAGAAAGGTAGGACACTTTCTAACGCGACTCGAATCATATATGAAAATTCCTTTTTTGACCACTCGAGAATCCTAATTGGGCCTACACTTTTTTACTCTACTTAAATTTGCTGGAGATTCCCTTCTTTGTGTATAAGCCATGGTATTTGTTAGTTTTTTTCCGATTAGATGTACAAACGATAAACTATTTACCCCGCATTACCATCAAGACAGTCTATTCGCCCAATAATTTGCTGCAAACTAAAAAAACGTTGCGATGATGTCATGAAGAAGCAGCACTTCAATGACGTCATCGCAACGTTTCTTTATTTTGCAGCAAATTTTTGGGTGGATAGACTGTCTTGACTGTAATTTGGTAGAAAATTCATCGTTTGTACATCTAATCGGAAAAAAAACTAACAAATACCGTGGCCTATACACGGAGAAGGGAGTCTCCAGCAAATGTTAGTTGAGTAAAAAAGTGTAATTAAGATTCGCGAGTGGTCAAAAAAAGAGGAATTTTTATAAATGGTTGGAAAGTCATGTTAAAAAGAGTCCTACCTTTCTTTATATATATAGTAGTAAGCATATAGGTCGCCATAACACTAGGAAACCTGTGGTATCAGGTATGCCCGGCCCCTACATGCTACACACTACCTCTGTTTGCAAAGCTGCCTACATTTCCATTCGGAATATAAGTCGCATTCGCAGTTGTTTAAACCAAGAGACTGCTGAAATATTAGCACATGCCTTTATTACTTCAAAGATAGATATCAGAAATTCCCTGTTGTATGGCATCACAACAACACAGCTAAACCAGCTTCAAAGAATTCAGAATATTGCGGCAAGACTACTAACCTTCACTAAGCCCTTTGCTCATATTACACCAGTTTTGTGTAAACTTCACTGGTTACCACTTGAACAGCGTATTGTATTTAAAGTAGCCTTGTTCGTTTACAAAATTTTACATGGTTCTGCGCCATCTTACCTGTGTGAACTCTTTGACCTATATGTTCCAGCACGTGAGAACTTGCGTTCATCGTCTCAGGTTCTGCTTCAGGAAAGAGTCGCGAGAAACCAGTGGGGATCAAGATCATTTTATATCGCAGCGGCCAAAGTGTGGAATGGTCTCCCACAAACTGTTAGTTCCGCTAGGTACCTGGACAGTTTCAAAACTGGTTTAAAAACATTCTTTTCTAAAAACCTTTCTTGTTAATGTTGTACTGTTATGTTTATTCCAGCCTGGAATGACTTTGAACTGTTTTACTGGCTTGTTTTTTGCAAAGCGCCTTTTGGCGGATACCGGCGCTTTATCAAGTATACATTATTATTATTACTTGCAATACTGAGTGAGAGAACTCAACACAAACTTCCATTGGGATTTTCATTTTGACCGATCATACGTCCAACACTTATACAAATTATGATGGTAAAACCATTAAAAATAGTACTGATGACAATAAAATTGTAAACTTACTCAATATATTTTCATCTTATAAAATTATAAAACAAAGAAGAATGAAATTGAATGATATTCGGAGCTAATCGTTTACCTTTACATCTTTGTCTGTCCGACTCGCGACTGGCGTACACAAGTAACGCACAACTTGTGTTAGTTTTCAGATATTCGCGCTTCGATCTTCCTCGAGAGACAACAAGTCACCATTGTGAGAAATAGTTTATATTACGATGGAGGAGCATGTTTGATATGTGATAAAATATCATTTGAGCGAAATAAGATAAATGTGGTTAAGCGATCAAAAAATATTTAAGAAAAGAATTTAGGCCTATACAGCTTAAAGAAAGTCCAGCTTAGTCAATAATTGTTCTTCAGGCAGTTATTGCATATTTGTTTTTTTGAATTTCATGTCCATGTCGTGATGCTCAATACATACGTGTAGGAACAGGGAGGGCAGGGGGAACGTGCCCCACACAAAAATGAATAAAGTGCCCCTTTTGAAAATAAAAAGTTCATTTCAATTACAGCCAAAGTCAAATTACAGTGCGAGAATTTGTGGTGGAATTTGCGGACACTTTTAAACAAATATTACAAAGTGCCTTTTCAAAATGAATACTGCTTGGGCTCAGAGATTCTATCTACTGGAGGAGGGGTGGAGGGATCTTTAACTATTAAAAAAAAGAAAACTTAAGACGATCAAAAGTCAAAAGTTTTTGGGGAAAATCACACTAAAATGCAGAAAATAATCTTAAAAAAGGTACAAATTCGGAAACAGTTTGGGGGAGGGTGGCCTTCCTTTCAATTTCCCTCTCAAATCTCGCTTGTGTACATGAACAACGGTAAGCGATATGGCTAATATTCTCGTTTACATTCACCATGTGGTATATGTTACGTATTGTTGTCAGATCTCGTTAATACTTTTAACATCCAAGCTTTGTTATTATTGGTACGCACGCTAGTTGTTCGATTTAGTGGTGTTCACCCGCGGATTCTTTTGAGCTTGGCCGTTCGCAGTCTTTTCAATTAATTAGGTACAGACACTTCAACGCTTTGTAGAGTGAACCATCGCGGAGAAGGATCAGTGAAATGATTTCTTAGTTTAACCAATTTACAACAGCCATTGAGGTTTAAAACGCAGGTGCCCATTAAGATTAAGTCTTTTTAAGTATGTTCCTGCTATTTTAACTTAGTAGGACGAATTTTTTAACTTATAATTACAAAAGGCAACAGCCACAAATTTGTCGCAAAAAGGTTTATTTTAAGCCGTGCGTCTTCAATATTTGGTTATGCTATTATGTTGAGCAATGCAAATGTTTTCCATGTTATAATTGGCACAAGGACCTCTGACTGTATACAGCCGATGCATATGGCTATAGTACACAGTCATATGTTATCTGACTATGGCAACCTAGGCTATATCAGAATTCAGATATATAAAAAGGTTGGCCTAGGTCACTTTCTAACTTGACTTTCGAACGGTATATGAAAATTCTTTTTTTTGACCATTCACCAATCTTAATTACATTTTTTGACTCAACTCACATTTGCTGGAGACTCCCTTCTTTTATAAGCCACAGTATTTTTCTCTTTTTCAGATGAGATGTACAAACAATGGATTTTCTATCGACATTACAGTCATGACAGTGTGAAAGCCTAACAATTTGCTGCAAACCAAAGAAATGTTGCGATAACGTCATGAAGAAGCAGCACTTCAATTGGTTTGCAGCAAATTGTTGGGCTTTTACACTGTCATGACTGTAATGTCGGTAGAAAATCCATCGTTTGTACTTTTCATCAGAAAAAACAAAACAAATAGCCTACTGTGGCTTAAAAAAGAAGAAGGGAGTCTCCAGCAAATGTGAGTTGAGTCAAAAAATGTAATTAAGATTCGCGAGTGGTCAAAAAAGGAATTTTCATATACGGTTTAAAAGTTTCGTTAGAAAGTGACCTACCTTTTTATATAAGTATAGGTTGCCATAATGCTGGGAACAGCTGTGGGCCTACGTGGGTTGTGACAATAACTACGTTAGGCCTAACGTTATGCTGTGACCCTAGACCTAATCCCGCAATACCCTTTTTCAGTTTTGACATACTGGTGGCAGTGGTGTTGTGTACAGGGGGTTATTACACTTTCCATAAAGGTGAAGGTGTGTTGAACGTTAGGCTACCAAACTTAGGCCCATGGTAAATGGGGCAAAATTCTTTCCAAGCTTGCTATCTTACCATATTATGTACCTTTCAATTGTATGTACCTTTCAATTGTATGTACCTTTCTTGCTTTAATTCTTAAACATAGTTCTTTGAAGTTGTTTTGGTGCTCAAAAACACAGAATTAGAAGACCCTTTATGCTTGTTTTGGCGAAGTTTTTCCCAGTCAGATTTTCAAAGTTTCTGTCACTCGTAATTGAAATGTTTATGTATGACGTCATATTGATTGTCTCACAGCTATTCGGCTAACAACTTATGCACATTTAGATAGATTCAACTAACAAGTAAACATTTTTATTGAACTTTGACCTCATTAATAATCAACAAAATTTAGTTCTGCTCTTAAAGTATAATGGCCGAATAGTTGTTCGCATCGCAATCAGAAGACTTACAGAAAATAGATCAATTCTACCATTTCCAAGTAAGTTTTAAACGGCAGGATTTTGTGGATAAACGTTAAATCTGTTGTGAACCTAGTGATAAAATAATTTTTAATATTTTAGTGAAGAACATTCTCAGGGAAGTTGTGTAAAGTTGAATAAAGTTTGAATCAAATGTTTGTCTTTCAGTCAAACGATGGTAAATAATTCCATAACTAGGCCTAGCCTAACGCCGGGTACGGGCAGTTCAAGAAAATATCCATACCCCTCCCCCTGTTAAGGAACTGGGAATTCCTGGGGAGGGGGTGTATTTTGACTTGGGAAATCCCAGAGGGTATTTGGACTTGGGAAATCCAGGGGGGCGGGTATTTTGACTTATTACAGTATCAGTGGAATCACAGCATTCCTCTTCACCAAATCCCACGACTGGTGTAGTATAAGTCTACTATGGAAAGTAGGTGTCTTCACTCTCACTTTCTTAATCTTAACAATTGTGAATGTATTTTATAGAAAGTTTATTTAATTTGTTCACAATCTAAATAGGTTTTCCCAAACTTTCTTCAGTGGTATATTATAAATACCCTTTGTAGATTAAATTTTACTTCTTTTTTGACAGCTTTCATGATTTACCACAAAACTGCAGGACAAAATATGTCAGAATACAAAAACGTTTGAGGAATCTGAGGCTATGACATCTCAACTAATCTTGATTTCAGTCATTTCTATGCAAATCACAGCAAACTTTAAACTTGGATATCTCCTTAACAGAATAAGATTTTCGAATGCTCACTATTTTGTTTATTTTGAAGTCTTTCATATAAGATGGACTTGCTTGACCACTGAACTAATCCTTTTAAGCTCTATATTTCAAATTAAATTTTGAACATTAAATGAAACTAATCTAACAAAAGATATATGAAATTGGGAAAACATTTAATGGTCCTTTACCAATGTGTTGAACCTCATTGACATTAACAGTTTTCCTCAGCATAATTCTTGAATGATCTGCCATGTTATCCTGCATGACCAGACACCAGGTATTGACCACATACCTCTGATATTATGATTTACTGATTGTTTGCATTCTTTAGAATCAGACTAGATTAAACAATTAAAGGTGATGGAAGAAAATTCTTTCTCTATGTATAAGTATTGTTTCCAGTTGTTCATTAATGACACTACTGTAGTAATACTGGTTACAATTTTGTTGAAACCATGTGATGTATATAAGCTCCATGCTGAAACTATAACAGGCAAAATACATATCTTGCTGCTAACTAGGTTTCTTAGTGCACCTAGAGAAGACTTAAAATAGATTAAGGGCCAATTATTTCAGTTCTAAGATAAAAAAGTTACAGAGAGTAGAGCATACTTTGTGTACTGATTGCATATGTGCTGATTGCAGCCATTAAATAAGAGTTAACCCTTACTCTACCACGTGGCGATATGTTAAACCTGTAACCAAACCAAACCATAGTTTTGAAAGGTTGAAATTTAGAATACCCATGCCCTTGCCAGTGATAGAACCAAGGTTGGAAAACTTATACAAAATAATTTTAACAATTAACAACCTAGTTCAGGGAATCTCAGATTCAGAGGGATATAATGATATAATAAAATGCTGCTTGGAAAGGCCTTTCTCTTTCCAGTAAAAAACAACTAACTATTTTTATAACTTCTGATTAATCTGTTGATTCGCAATTCAACTCATTTTTTCTCATAATAACTTATTATCAGGGTTCTTGTGAACCCAAAGGAAATTTTTTCTTGCAATGTTGTTTTTAAATGATATGTATATGTACTGTAGACTACAGTACTGTATGAAATCACAAGGACTATGAAATCACAAGGACTGTATGAAATCACAAGGACTGTATGAAATCACAAGGGAGAAGGCTAAGAATAATTTTTCTCCTAAAGTTTCTTCAAAGTGTATTCTTCATCAAAAGTGTGGGTTATATGACACAGACCCTTTTGAAGGTATTATCTCCTGCCAGTGAATTTTGTAACATACTAAGTTGGGCGACCATTTGGTCGCCCAGTGAGAAATTCTGATGCACTGGGTGGCCAGGATTTTCAGCTTGGTTTGTCTAATTTAGAAGATGACATCTGTTGACACCTTGTTAACAACATGTATTGGCATACATGTACAGAATCTTTTATGCTGAACATAATACATGTACCATGTATGAATCATGTTTAGCTAAATACTTAAAAATCATATTATAATCAATTGCAGGGTAAGGACCCTAATGTCTGGGCCTCGCATAAGTTGCCCTAGGGGAGTAGGGGGTGATTTTGATAGTCCAGTGAAATTCAGTGCCTCCTACTAAATTGAAATAGGTTGTGCAGGTCCTAAATTTGTAACTTAATTTTGGATTGTAGCAAGTGCTAGAGGTCCCAAAATGTATTATTAGCTTCCTTAGGAAGCTTTATTTTTGTTGAAATACAAGGGTTTAATAACTAGAGGGCAAGCTGTTGGGGCTTCTCCAAAGCATATAGAATTTTGCAACTATTTTTTTGCCAGGGATCTTACAATTCTTCCCAAATTTCTTTCCTGTGGTGTTAATGAAGCCAGCCTGACAACAGGTAGAGCAGGTTGATTGTGAAATATGGAGCCAAAAATCATAATCATGATTTTCTGATGATGTCCTTATTTTCCTCTAAGAATTGAAATTTCCCACCAACCACCAGGTTTGCAGGTTATCAAGAGCCATGGCAAATGTGAATTAGAGCAATAACATTGCTCAAATCCCTAGGTCCTAAATATCTCTGTGCCAAGTGCTGCTTTGAATAACACACACTGGTGTTGGAAGAATGAATGTCAATGCATGTTTACCAGCCGCCACAACTGATTTCATTCAAAATCCTAAATGTAGGTCCACTGCATTGAGCTAAAGAGGGAAACTTATCTCAAGAAAAATACTTGATGATAGAACTAGTAATGTCACTTCCGCAGTGCTTATAGATTAATTTGTTGGTGATTATGTAAATAATTTGACCAATAAGAAACATTTAAATTGTATAGTATCTTCATCTCCACACTAGTAAGATATACAACCTTTAATATGGGGGAGATACAAGATTGATTCATGTCTGTGACGAGGGAATTACAATTCTCTGCTGTTACAATATTGCTTGGTATACATGAGGAGGGGGAAACTTAGTTTGCAAAATCTTTAGGTGTCTATAGTGTAACAATTACTTTCAGCATGTTAGTACTACTAAATTAAGGTATGGCTATATATGGGGTTTTATATATACACATTTTTCATCAATAGTTCCTCAATAATTATTGTTTCTTTAATCACTAAGGCTATAAGTTAAAACTATCTTTGGACCCCCACCATACATGGTGATTTTAATTGTTGGAAGCAATTCAAAGGCTTAAATGTATCTACAATCTTCACTTAAATTCTGACAGATGATAACTAGGTTTTTTGGCTATACATTAGTTGCAGCTTTTTTATATAGGCATTTAAACTCTTTAGTTTTAAGTGACTTTGAAATCTGCCTTGCAAAAGTGCACAAAAACATTAAATGCTATCTCACAAACTTTCCCCTAAAAGAGATATTTGTGCATATTGGATATGCTACAGTACACTACAAAGTTTCCACTTCCCAATGATACAGAAATTGCATTTCTAGGATCTCTACCATTTTCCTACTCCTTACCACCAACTACTGGACTAAATGTGTGTTTTAATTTGAGATTTCAGGGGTCCTGTGATTTAGCTTGGAAAATTCTCTGTTTCGGTTAGGTGAAAAAATCATCTTCAACTGCTCTAATCAAGGAAGGACCTCCCACACATCCTTGCTCCAATCTAGGAAGGACCTTTCACACATCCTTGCTCCAATCAAGGAAGGACCTTCCACACATCCTTGCTCCAATCAAGGAAGGACCTTCCACACATCCTTGCTCGAATCAAGGAAGGACCTTCCACACATCTTCAATCTAGGAAGGACCTTCCACACATCCTTGCTCCAATCTAGGAAGGACCTTCCACACATCCTTGCTCCAATCAAGCAAGGACCTTCCACACATCCTTGCTCCAATCAAGGAAGGACCTTCCACACATCTCCAATCGAGGAAGGACCTTCCACACATCCTTGCTCCAATCAAGGAAGGACCTTCCACACATCTCCAATCTAGGAAGGACCTTCCACACATCCTAGCTCCAATCAAGGAAGGACCTTCCACACATCTCCAATCAAGGAAGGACCTTCCACACATCCTTGCTCCAATCAAGGAAGGACCTTCCACACATCCTTGCTCCAATCATCCTTTTAGCTTCATTTATGGAGCTACAAGATAATATCAGCAAACATCCTGATGTAATACCAATAGTGTTCCATTGGTGTGTAACACAACACAAGTAGCAAGAAAATGAATACAATACAAAATGATACCTGGAAAGATTATGTACTGAATCATGCAGGAATCATGTCTGATAACAGATTCCTGGTATATACAGTATACTGTACAAGTGCAAAATCCATGTTTTACCAGGGGCCAAAGACAGACCTAGGATTTGTACACAGAACAAATGATCTATAACCTTATTTGTACACAGAACAAATGATCAACAACTTTGAGTGGGTTTCTTTTGTTCTCAAATTTTTCAAGAATGTTCAGACTTTAGCTTGAGTAATGTAATATCATGGAGCTATTAAGCGAAATGGTAATATGTTTAGAGATTTACATTTTCATAGCCACCGGCATTCCTATTGTTGGTATTATAGGGCTACTACTCCATATATAAAACAAGGAAGGACACCTCTGGGTTATCCAATGCCCAGTGCTTTTCTGACTAGATAGGCCACACTTGAAATGGCAGCCATAGTGATCATAAGTGTTTAATACTAGGCTGCATGAATAAAACCTCAAATGTTGTTGAATTATAGTTCTTATTTAAAAACTCTAGCATCCCTTGTCATAAAACTCCAAGACAAATTCCTTAACAACCCAGATATCATCCAGATTCAGACAACACTTACATGTAACAGGAGAATGTTTGGGTACAAATTTCCACACTCAAAAGACAGGTACGTTTACTGAAAACGAGCCTCTGCCCCCAAAATGGTGTGGAGTATCGTAACTCGGTTAGAGGCAGAACTACACACAAACCATATTGGACTTGAATAACCTGACAGTTCATAAATTAGTAAACAACAACAATCAGTCAATGTTAACCAAGAGAATAAGATCAATAATGCCTTCAAATGCCTGGAACGGAGGTATTTCTTCAAGTTATACCTTACCTTCCATCCAATAAATATGCAATCTGATTCAATGACCTGATTCTAACGCATGGAAGGTAAGTATAACTCTTGTAAATATCCCCGCTACGCTTAGCGGGGTAAATATGATGACTAACTACAGCCTCCCCAACTTGTCAAAACACAATCCTTCTCTTTAAATTAACCTATCATTTTTATTGTATAAGCGTTTTGAGCATACTCCACAGTGTGGATTAAGCGCTATATAAATGTTCTAATTAATCCCAATTTAAGATGCTAGATTTGTAGGATTTCACCGATTTGTAAAGTTTTACAATTTAAAGATGCATGTTCTTAGAGCAAGTTAAAATCTTCTCTAACCTAGTTTGCAGTACTTTTATGATTAAATCCATTCTGAGCTATGATGAGGCCATCCTTAGAAATTGATCGTTTATAGTAACCTTACCTACCCAACAAAATTGCTACGTACCAAATTATTTCTGCTGTGCAACTGCAAGCAAATTAGACTGAGTCTTTGACTGTCCCTGGACAGGACACCAGGACATCGCAGGCTAGCGAGGAAAGATCAGTACTCTGACCAGTGTTCGGAAATCGAGGACAACTTGGCTATGCTAGGTTAAAGTGGTTTATGTCAGAAATCAAGATACGTGGTTACATGTGAGGGCGTCTGTTTCGGACACAAAGTTTGTGCTACAAGTTTGTGCTACATGAAGGAAGGTGAGAAACGAAGGCTACATGGCTTCACTAGAAATGGTAGCAACCCGATTGTTGGGCTGGAGGCTACAGGGGCTACTTAACTGAAAATTTAATTATTTTTGTAATGATTTTATAAAATGTGTTTATAGAATTCTAAATAGAAATATTCTTTTTAAAGTTTTGTGTTAAGAATGAAATTGCAGTCCAAGAATACAAAATTTATAAACTTATTGCAAACTTACTTGGCTAAACTCCATATAGCAATTTACCTCTACAGTATACTCAGATTTTTCCAACATGTCCTCTCCATTTGTAAGATGTTGATAGCAGTTATACTATGATGAATTTGACAATACCATTTTCAGTATCATTCACTGTTCACCTGATTTCATATTTAAAGGCTGCAGCCAACAAAATCTTAAACAAGCAGTACAATGGAAGTGTGAGGCTGTGGTATACTATTCTGATACTAGTGATTGCTACCGAAATCTTGTAATGCTTTGATATTGAATATCTTAGAAAAGAAAGAAAAAGAAAAAAAATCTGTACATGAGATGAACATGCTTGACACCTAAGATGAACATGCTTGACACATAAGATGAACATGCTTGACCACTAATGTGAAGCCAGTCCTGTGTGGAGCATCTTATGTCTGAGACAATAAATAGCCATTTGTTTTCTGTCTTATATTTTCAGTCTTATAAGGATTCAGATGATGCTGGGAAAATATTGATGGAAACAACAGATGACTCCAGTGATATGCGAAGGTAGGGTGATATTGTTTATTTCTCATATTAATATAGTATCATAAGTACCCCCGCCAACGAAGTTGGACGGAGGTTATGTTTTCGCCTCTGTTTGTCATCAAGATATCTCAATAACTGATGATTGGATTTTCATTAATTTAGGTGTGTGGTTTTGTTGCTGTTTAGGGAAGAAGTGATTAAAATTTAGGACTTATTGGAACGGGGAGAGTAGAAATGGAGGGGTAGGAATATTTTAGGACAAGATTTATCTAGTGCTGTAGTGACGTTGATTATTGCGATATCTCTTTTCCCATGACATGAAATATGTGTCTTAACACATATCGCGATACCAAAAACTAGCAATACAGTACAGAACTAAGAAATTTGTGCGCAACTAGGCTAGACTAGTTCGTATGTTATGGTACTAAGGTTATGGTAGCAAATCTAAAACACAAGTTTAGGCCATGATCGTTTCTGAATCAACTTTAAAAACTTGCAAAAATATTTTGAAATCTAAAAAGAAAACTAATGAAAAATCAGGCTTCTTCACCCCACTCTGGCACGTTCTGATGTAAGTTGGCAAAAAGAATGTAAAAATTGCATCTCACTTTGATGATTCATGGTCACCGTTGGCTAAATTACCAAACATGTACATGCAATGCGTAATGAAATCTAGAACGTAGTCGTCAAGGTGATCATGTTGTCTGCTAGATGGAAATGATTGTTCCAAGTGTTTATCATTCATATGAGGTAGATTGTATTCCGTTGGGGAATGAACAGGGGGCAGAGGTATGCACTCTGCAGAGTGCTATAGTCCTAGTTTATGCTATCATATTTGATTTAAACTTGTATCCTGGAACACCAAATAATATCTAAGGAATATCAAAGAAGCTGAACATTTTGAATTGAAGATCATATTAACAATAAATGCTTGAAACAAGAACATTGTATGAAAAATGTTTATTTTGTTACTGTTTTCAAACTTTTTAATTCATAATGTGTTTAAACTTATAACTTCTTTTACTTCCTTAGCTCTCAGGAACAGTTTGGAACAGAAGCAGACACTAAGTTTGAAGAAAGGCAAGAAGTGGCAAGCAGGACATTAAACAATGAAAGAATCAACAGATGTATCCTTTAAAATGACCCTTGACCTATTTAGCTATGTTTTGCTTTAAAATTGTTCTCACTATTAAACTACAAGTTTGAAAATACAAAATTTGAATTGAATGTGCTATAAAAGCACAGAAAGGAGAAGAACATCTCACCTACAGTATCTGGCAAAACTTTTGAATAAAAGCATAATCTCAATGTGAAGTTCTGCCTGCTTATCATATCCTGGCCTTTTCACTGTACCCCCTATCAATCTTGTTGGTATTTATACTTTTCCCTGAAAATTGGCCAACTTTGAAGGGGGACGAGGTTGTTTCTTTTGATTTTGTATGGGAATGTACAGATGAGAAAAGTAGAAGCAGTAAAGTGGTTTATGTTTATACTTAAGCTTAGATGTGAAAGACAAGGAATAGAATACCAAATGAAAAGATTTGCTTCAATTGCTAACTGAAGAAAGTTTCTAATTCAAAGTTAAACAGTCCCTGAACTTGCAAAATGTTTCCGCACCCTAGGCTAAAGTAGAAATAAACAATCAACTTCCGCAACATGAAGGAAATATGAAACTTTCAGGGATGTCTCTCAACTGCCAAAATATATCTGGTTTGGGAGTTTGCAACTTTGCACCAGTTGCAAGGTATAGTGAGTGACTGGGTGACTACTGAATAGATTCTAAGGATGTTATGATTATCAAATCCTTTTGCTTCCTGTTTTATTTTTCCTTAATTGATTCAAAAGCTCTTGGACTGCTTAATCAAGCAACGGGTCTGAAAGGGGTCTCAAGTACCCCAGTATCAGCATCCAAACAGACAGAGAGACAATCCAGGCAACAACACATGACAAGTATGGATACCTGTAAGTCACTTATTTACCAGTTGACTAATTAGTTAAAGGGGTGTTGTTGTTGTCATGTCTGTCTGTCCGCACATCTGTAAAACACAGGTTCAGAACAATGATTCTTTTTTTAAATCTTCAATGAAGCTTCATGCTATAGTGCATTCCTGAAATTTACTTAGTAGGTTCAAAATATTGCATGAGTTTGTTTCCAGACATCGAATTAGTTCTCAAGGGGTCAAAAAAAAAATGTGTTAGAAAGATAGTTTTAGCACAAAATACTCATAAAACTTTGTTGCTATATCCATGCAACTTACATGGTAGGCTCACCTACTGACAGGAGATGGATGAATTCGAGATGGATGATGGATGACTGAGCCAGTCATTAATGTCATGGGATCAAATTAAGAAATGTCTTAGGAATGTAGGACAAATATTGGTGAAACTTTGATACTGCATCTATGCAATGTTCATAAAGATACTGGATGAGATTACCAATGAATGACCGTGATCAAGTACTCAATGTTTGATGGTTCAAATGAAATCATGCTGTGGTAATATAGTTTTAGCACATTAGGTCACAAGACTTTGATCCTACATCAAAGTCACATTCATGGTAGGTTTACTTGGTGAATACTTTAAAGGATTAATTCAGGGGTCAAAGAAAGTCCTTCTTTTATGAAAGATGACTTCAAAGGAAACAAATTGGCGAAGAAAGCATTCAAAAATCTTATTCCGTTAAGGAGATATTTAAGTTTAAAGTTTGGTATCATTTGTGTAGAAATGACAAAAATTAGACCAGTCGTGGCATCACAGCCTCAGATTCCTCAAAGTCTTTATGAATTCTATCATTATTCTTCCTGTCATTGTTTTGCCAAAAAATTAATGGATATGTCATGAAAGTAGTAAAATAGAATCTTGTAAGGGTAATTATAATTCTTTACCTGAAGAAAGTTTGAGGAAAAATAATTAAAAGAGTTAAATAAATGTTCTTCAAAATACATTAACAATTGTTAAGAATGTGAGGATAAAGGCATTAACCCCCCTAGTTGATTCTACACAGATAAGATAGAGCTTTAAACCTGAATATCTCCTTAACGGAATAAGATTTTGGACTGCTTTCTTCACCATTTGTTTCTTTTAAAGTCCTTTTTCCATATAGAATGGACTTGCTTGATCCCTGAACTAATCCTTTAGCAAGTTTGCAAAAGGAGGATTTTGACCTATTCATTAGGTCATAGAATTAAATTAAGAATATTTAGTGCAATAACGCCTTTACCTATGATGTTACATCTGTGTATTTTTTTCATTTTCTTCATTATATAATACAATTTTAATATTTGTAAAAATTTGTAGACCAGGGATCACCAAATCAATTAAAAATCAACTTGCTTGCCAGGCAGAGATAATATGAATTTGTGATTGTCAGGGAAGTAAATAAGGTTGCCTGTGGAATTTCTTGTACACATTTAATTTTTGCTGATATTTCATTTTTTAATAACATTTTGTTGAAAACTTAGTTGTTTGTCCCAGCAGGTCAGGTAAATATATATCATGGTTGCCCGTATAAGATTTTTGGTTGTCACGGGCAGCGGGACTTATGATTGTCGAACCCTATTGTAGACATGAATGCAAGTGGAGGAAGCCTGATAAAGCAAGTGCTTAGAGCGAGTGCATTTATCAAGTCAAATTAGTAACTTTAGGAATAAGAGTTTATTTAGTCGTGTTTTTGAAGTGAGCATTCTTTTGTACTGTCAATTCAGTCAATTTTTTGTTCGTTAAATGGATTATTTTCGTCTGCATCAATGGGATGCATGTGTTTGAAGGTGCCTCAAGGACACTAGCACCAAGGTCAGAGATTGCAGATGCTATAAAGTGTCTGTACTTATCCGTGTTTCAACTCTGTCCAAAAGTTGACTGATTTTTCCTCAAAAGGACTTTCGTTTGTCTTATTTCTATTTAAAGCAATATTCCTGTGAATTTTCATTTTAAAATTCTGTTTATGAGATTATTTTGGTGGTCAGTTTGTTGAATAGTGACCATTCAGTGTACAATGTGATGTCGTGGGAGCTCACATAAAATATTCCTGTTAAAATATTTGTCATCCAGCCCACCATTCCGATCAAACCCACCATCCACAACCTCTCCCTTGCCGACAACATTCACATTACCCGCCTTAGAATAGGTCACACCCAACTCACTCACTCCCACCTCCTTAATGGCTCCCCCCACCCCTCTGCAACAATTGTCATTGCACTCTCACAATCCACCACGTCCTCCTTGCTTGCTCCCTGTACAACCTTGCCAGAGCTTCCCTCGCTCCCCACAACTCAATAGCCGAGCTCTATCAGAAAAACCCTCCAGATAGAATTATCTCCTTCCTTCATTATGCTTTCCTCTACAACCATATTTAGTCCTCTCCCACCCCCATCTCTCTACTTTTTTTTGTTCAACACCCATGCACTTCCTTTCTCGATCCCAGATTTCTGGCTTTTAGTTCCCTAATTTTCTCAATTTCCCCGTTTTCTTTTCTTCCTACCTCTGGAATGATCTAATCTCTCAGGCACAATTTGACCTTTGCTGTTGTGGTGCCGTTAAGCCCTCATCAAACAAACAAACAAAATATGTGTGGAGATAAAAAGGGTTATTAGAAGGCTTCACACAAGACTTGACTTGTCATGACAAGTATGTTTCTTTAAATATTATCCCATGATTAAGCTTATTTTTGTTTTCTGTTCACAGATACCCCTTTAAGGACACAGTTAGCTTCCAGATTAGAATCTTCTCAGTTTACACCAAATCGGACTTTACTTACACCAGCATCAATGGTAAGATATCAAATTACATACTGCCTAATCATTTCTTTTGTTGTACTTAATTTAAATTATCCTGAAAATTGTATTGCTCTTAACTGATAATAATATTCACACTAATTAAGTGCCCAAATCCCGAAAGTGTTTTATACTTAAGGCGATGATTACTTTATCATTATTAAGAAGCATTTGTATTGCTTTTAGTTTTGTTAAAGCTATAACACATGACTGACACAATACATGAAAAGAAAAATATTAGAGCAAACCAATATAAAATTATGTAAACACAGGCAAAATCTAAATAGATATCAAAGAGAAATCTGAAACTATTAAAAGTGTGTATAAATAGATAAAATAATAAGCAGTAAACCAATAAAAGTACAAATACAATGGCCATTATATGTGTTATATTATCATTTCATTTCAAATACTTTATTCCTGCCAAACAATTACAAATTCAATATATACATATACATCGAGTGAAATTAGATACATCTTGCAAATTATATACTGATTAAACTTATTGAGAGTAACATGGGTAACAAATAGAAACACAGTGGCTGAGGAGATTTTGCAAAAAACTACCTAAAGCTTATGGGTGCAAAACCCCCTTATGCTACAATAACAGAAAACAAGACAATAGATAATCAATTCATAGAGTATGTATATACACCCACCCTTCCATCATCCCACCCTACCTAAACCCCACCCTCCCTGACCCCCTCTCCTTCAATACCACCTAAACCTACCCTCATTGCCTCTCAAAACAAAACTGTTAAGGATTTAAGAAAATGAACAATACGAGTGCATAATACACAGGTTAGAATAAAGTTATATAAGCCTAATTAGATCAGAGAATAGGATTTTTTTTACCTGAGACAACAATGATTACTACTGGTCTTTATAAGCAGATAAGAGATAGTTCTTCAAACAGGATTTAAAAGACTTAAAGTAAGCAGATTTTGAGGGAAGCGACTTCCAAATCTTAACATATATCTGTGAGGGAGTTAGTTTTATGAAGTTCAATCCTGTAAACAACCCACTGATGTACAGCTCAAATGTCTCTAGTATTGTCAATTACTTAAAATATTTATATTAATGAATTAAAAAACAGTTACATATAAAGAGCTAAAGATTGCCTGTAAGTACAATTGTCTTGAAATCTCAAGCCTCTTATTTTGGTCCAGAAAGTGGCAGGTTGGCCCATGCAGCATGAATGCAGCAAATTTTGATTAGATGGGTATCAATACAAAAAGTACTGGACCCGTCCGTACCTTTTAATATTTAGGAAGTGAATAACAGGACAGAAGGAAAAGCAATTCTCAAAATTATTTTGGTGTGAAGGAAATGTAGATGGTTCTGGAGAAAAGGGTAGAGGGAAGATAATGGGGAGCAGGGTGAAGGTAATGAGAGGGCAAAGTGGAGGAAGAGGTGGAGGAAGGAGGTAGGGTGGAACGCCCCTCTAAAAAAGCTATAGAATGGGCCTGAATCTTCAAGTGACCTCAGTGCATATCTAAAATGAATGACCATTAGTTACATTGATACAGGAAAGGCTAGTACTGATTCAGGTCATTCCCTGCTTGAAACAGTAATATCATTTGTGTTTCAATAGCTTCCCCCAAGTGTAGCTTGAAAATTGAACTTTGATCTGTAATTGATAAGGGCAAGAAAAGGATCAAAGTGAAAGGTAGTAATTTACTTTTAAACAAGATGGTTTCAAAGTTACTGGGTATGGTGGTAAATTTGTGTTTTTGTTACTATTATTTTTCTACTTTGGGTAGGGTCCCAAATGTTTTAAGAGTTACAGTAAAATGTTTTGAAAATCTAAAAGAAAGAAAAAAGATTAGTAGCCTTTATCTCACCAAAACTGACATGTATTAAATTGTAATCAAAATTTCTCCTTATAGCCCCATGTGTGTACACTTTCCACAAGTCCTTTCTCTATACAAAATTCAAATAGTTGATGATCTGTTGTTCAGACAGCTCTTGTTGATTCAGTTTAAGTCTTGATTTTGTTTGTTTCTCAATAGCTCACCACATCACTGTTTGAAACTTCTCACCACATGACAAGAAAGTCCATTTTATCCACGCCCGCTGGTGTCCTTGGTGTGTCTGTACTGGAGCCACAAAGTGCCATCCCATTAGACATGGAGGATGCAACATTTACCAACATGAACCTGCTACTTCAGGAAGACCCTGGAATTTCAGGTTAGGACTTGACGTTAAGTTGACGTTTTATTGACTCATTTAAGCTAAGTCATCTCTTCCCATTTTGATAATTAAGTAGATGATTACATGTATCTTGTATGGTGTAAGGAATTCTAATTCAACATAATTTTATTGATGATCTAGTTTTGTTGAATTACATGCTTTTATCTGACAAAATATGTGTTAATGATCAAGTGTCTAAACAAAAGTATTAAACATTTATGCCATTTGAAGAAAGCGCCCCTTGAAACATGGATGGGATGATACTGCCACTGTCATTTTCATCCCATTTCAAGGACATTCGCTCAACAAGTTGACCATGTATCACACAATCATTTGACCACAAATTTTGTTATAATACGAAGTGAATAACGTGGAAATGAAATGGGAAATTCAAAACTTTTCAGTGACCGCATGTCAATGTCACGTAATCGTTCATGCGGCTACTAAAAAGCCACAGGCACAGAAAACCAGGATGGAGTAGTGTTCAAGGGGCGGATTCTGTAATGGGACAAGTAGAGATTTTATATTCACCACCTAAGGAAATCATAGTGATGTCACATGTTTACATAAGTATTTTCAAGTTATCAAAATTTGATCCAAAAATTCAAAATGCTGTGAATGGTAAATTTGTAGCAGATTGGGGATAAAATGTTTGTCTATTTTCATGGTTTACTGCATGCTTTCATTTGATTAAAAGTTATTTTGTTGGTAGCCTGTCCATGGATTTTTTGTATTTCCTTGTTAGTGAAAGTATATGGTGGATGAGTTGGACACAAATGGAATTTTCACCATTTAGATATAGATATAAACCAATGGTATATGACATTTGCTCTTGTTTTATTTGTGGGTATTTATTTTCAGCTACGGAAGGATTATACGAGGACTTCCTCACAAGCTTTAAGACACACCAGTCCCCTGTAGAAGTCTTTACTTTAATAAGTAAGTATGAGCAAATATGCAGTGAGCAGTGGAGCCTTTTACACAAGCTAGTCAGAAGATCCATTCCTGGGCAACAGAAGTAAGTATAACTTCGGAAAACTGGCCAAAATTGTTAACCATTTATAAAGTATAATGTAGAAAGTAGTGCTGATCACCACAAACTTTAAATAGCAAACAGAAACAAGATTTATTTACTTGTTTTGAAGATTATGCTTAACTGGTTGAATTTAGAAGTGGTCATTGTTTTGTATTTACCTTAAGGTTTCAGAGGACTTTGGAGGTGTTGAAGTTGCTTGAGCATGAGAAGAACACTTGGCGACTGTTTGGCTCCTTATTCCAAGATCGGCAGATGGAGGAGGATATTATGGATGATGAAGGCATTGATGCCATCACTCAGGTAAAACTGAGGGCTGTCTGCTAACAATTACATTTACGGTTTCGGCAGTTATAACTGTGGGGAAAACAGAAATTCGTGGAAAGAATTTAAAAATAATATATATACATACCCTCACAATCCATCACGTTCTTCTTGCTTGCCCCCTGTACAACCTTCCCAGAGCTTCCCTCGCTCCCCACAGCTGAGTTCTTCCAAAAAAATCCTCTGGATAGAATTATCTCCTTCCTTCATCATGCTTCTCTTTACAACCATATTTAATTCTCCTCTTCCACCCCCTCTCTACTTTGTTTTTGTTTCACCCATGCACCTCCTCTCTCGATCACAGCTTTCTGACTTTTGTTCTTGAATTTCTCTCATTCTCCCCCTGTTTCCTTTCCTTCCTACCTCTAGAATGATCTGACCTCTCAGGCACAATTTGACCCTCCTTGTCGTGGTGCCGTTAAGCCCTCATCAAACAAACATACATGTATATATACATATATAAAATTGTTGGTAAATATGTGCTTTAAAAACGTCCCCTGTGTAATTGTATGATGAATAGTACATTAAATTGAGAAAGAGGGGAACATAAAGATGTAATTTCTACATTATTAGTATTTCTGTCACGATTCTTCGTGGTAAGATTTTCAACACCTTTATTCAGAATTGTGGGAAATTAACTGAATAATTAAAATTAATCAATTAATTAACTCCAGCTGTTTCTGCTTGTTATTGTGTAGAATTTACCATTAATCCAATGAGTAATTTGTTTCCAAAATCAACAAGTTGAAAACATGAAATAACAGAATAAGACTGAAGTCGTTCTTTTACATTGTTTTTGTTTGTTTTTAAAATGAATCCTTTTTCAATCATTTTCTTCGTTCTCAGTCAAAAGGCAAAAGTGAAAAGGAAATCATTGACTCGTTTTTTGAGAGGGATTCCTGTGTGAGACAAAACCAGATGGTTGTTGATTGGCTTGAGCAATGCGCAGCTGATCAGCAAGCTCTACTGGAGGACAAGGTTGAATACTACTCAGAGAATCTTTGCTGGTAAGAAGCATTGTAAAAACAGTGCACATAAACCAATTGTGGCCTAAATTATGGAAACAAAACCCTGCTGTCTATCCACAACTTTGGAATGGGGAGAGGAGAGATTGGTGAAATTAAAATTAAAAAAATTCTTGAAGTATTTTTGTAGCCATTTTTCCATGCCGAAAAGTTTCCTTTTAAGCCTATTTGCACCCGACAACTGAGTTAATCCTAAAAACTCAGGTATGCCAATTACCAACCCAACTCCTCTCCAAACAATGATTGTTTTTTTAACCATTCCCATGCACACCACAGCCAAGTAGCCCAAGGTTATTTGTGTGTATAAGATTACAGAAAGGCAGTGCTGAGTAATCAGGGCACTTTTGTGATTGAAATCACTAATCCATGTTAGGTGTCTTAGTGGGAGAAATTTGTTTGCAAACTTGTGATAAAAATAAGATACAGTATGCCTGTATCATAAGATACAGTATGCTTGAGGTGATGTGTTTATTAACTATGAATGATTGACAGACCATTTCTCCTAAGGAAAGATATTGCTTCATGTCCATGATGGTAGGCCCTTACTTTCTGGCTCTGTCAAAGAATTAGTAGAAGACTGCAAAAGCTATCTTCTGCAAGAAGATGAAGGGTCTAGCAGAGGATCCATTTTCTGGATACATTTTGATGGGAGTTGAGACAAAAAATATTTGAATGGTTATTGGCAGTCACCATTAGGGTTTATGTGGATGCAAGAGTTTTAATTGTTGTAAGATACCTTATGTTACCTTCATCACCCCAACAATCAACCATATAATTCAGATGGTTGTCTTCCTGTAATACTTTTACAGATGAAAGCAAGTTTGATTTATTCTTAGCTTAATTAGCTGGAATTATTTTATTTTTATTTGAGGGACAAGACATGAACTTTGATACGTTTACAGGAATAACAAAATTGTATTGTGTGGAAAAAAAAAGGTTGACTGACCTTGTCCGGGCAGAATCATTTTAGAGATACAGATGTTGTTTTTACCCTTGCAAATCAGAGTAGTGAAAGAATTAACAAATGATATTTACATCTTTAAACTTTTCTTTCAAAGGTTTTGGATGTTTACTTGAAACTTTTCACACACTTATTTACTTACCTTGGCCCATCATTAGAGCTCTTTATGTTGAGGTGTCCCATAAATGGGGCTCTTCCAATCACTGTATCTACTCCTCAACTGTTTCTGGCCCTTCCTATCTTCATTGTCTATGCCAGATTTGGGACTGGCAGATGATTGGCCGCTTAAACCAAACTTACATTTTAAAGTAAGTAACCTCTCTGATTTTCTTTCTCAGGGAAAATACTTTACACAATCTTCAACAGAAGGAAAGAGGTGCCCCTGTCCCATCAACAAGGTCACTGGTCACTTCCTTGGATCCGGATGCCCCCATCAGACAGAACAAGAACCTTGCTGATCTAGACAAGGTAAGACTATTGTTAAGAAGTAAATGGTCATATCTTGGGAGTTGAGAACTTTTATGGCAACCCTTTTTTGGTGTGATAAAACATCTGACCATCTGTTGGTCATGTTTTATGTCTGAAATGTACTTTAGACATCCTAGGGAACACCTTAAGTATTCTTATTGCCTGCCCTGTAATACTTAAGTTATAATGACTATAGTCAGAAAACAGATGACATATGAATAGATTCAAATAAAGGGTTTTCCAGAAACAGATTTTTAGGTCTTTCATAAAGCATAAGATTATAAGAAAAATGCATATGACAAAAAGATTTTATTGCGAAAATTCTGTTGTTTTTATTTCTTTAATTTCATTCATTTGCGATGTTTCTGAAATTATAATTTTAAATTATTTGTGTTATATTATAATCCTTTTAAAGATCACTTCTTTTACACAAATGACATATTATGATAAAGTGAGCACTTCTGGTACCATGTTAGGAGTATACACAACTGGAAATCATCAACAGTTCTGTTTGCAGGAACAATTTTTTTTACTTAACAAAATATACATATATATTTTTTGTAAGATTTCTTGAGTAAGCAACAGTATATGTGGTAAATGTGTGCTCTAAAAATGTCCCCCTAGTAATTGTGTGATGAAAAGTATTAACTTATGAAAAGAGGGCAGCATATAAAGATGTATTCACCACATTAATATTATTTCTTGTCACGATTTTTTGTGGGAAGATTTTTGACACCTTTATTCAGAATTGTGGAAAATTTTATAATTAATTTCAACTCCCAAGTGGAGTTTGAGATATTACTTCTTGCCAAGATTTTTTGTGGGAAGTTTTTAAAATCTTTATTCAGAATCGTTGGAAATTTGATAATGAATTCCAACTCCAACTAGGGAGTATAATCACGGCATCCTTATAATTTACATATCATGACCAAGGTTTTATTTTGCTGGCAGTTGGCTATCTTTATCCATTTAACTTTATTTTTCTGTCTCAAACCTTGCTTGTATCTTCTTGAATTCCAGGAAGATGAGGTACGTCTGTTGAAGGACATATTTTGTCACATCAGGTCTGGACAGCTGGAGAAAGCCCAGATTTTATGCAAGAAGTGTGGACAGCCCTGGAGAGCTGCTACCTTGGAGGGGTGGAGACTCTACAATGATCCCAACGTCAGAGCAGGTGAGCGGGTGATTGATTATGGGGAGCACAAGGGGCAGTCAACTTTGAGTAGGATTAGGGAACTCTTCAGTCATTAACTTGCTTCTGTGCAAATGTATCCTTTTTCACATATATTTCTTGTACTTAAGAATGCTTGACCTAATAAAGCAAATGTAGCTTTTGTAAAATGATTCTTTCAAAACAAACTTGTGATACCATAAAGTTTTTGTTAACTGTACTTTGTGTATACATTGTTGAGTTGAAACAAATCACTGAAATGAAATGTATGCATTCTTGAATTCATTGTTTGATAACATAGGTGAGTTATGTACCATTATCTCCATTGCTTAATTTGCCATTATTTACTCCAGTTTTTGTGCAATCATGATATAGTAAATAACAAACTTGTTTCAAACAAGAGGGAAGGTGCATTACATTGCAAATTTCTATGAGATTAAGATGATGTTTGTAGTATCTTGATGAAGAACAAGTTGAAGACAGAGGTCATGGCAGTTTCATTCTTCTTTCTTGTTCATTTTTGTCAGGGTCCAACCTATTGCCACTTGAAGGGAACAGTTTCAGAGATGTATGGAAGTCTGTATGCTGGAGAATGTCAGAGGATGAAAGATTCCATCTGTTTGAAAGAGCCATGTATGCAGCTTTAAGTGGTAACTTAAGAGAGGTATGTATTTTATTTAAGCCTCCTTAAATTAAATAAAAAGTTAAATCCATCCAAGCCATTAGGCTTATAGGGCCGGTGCTTATCTACAGTTTCCATGGTACAAGTGGATGAGAGCACATGACTCCCCCTGGGTGCGATGCCAGTCCATCGCAGAATAACTGCCCTGCAGTGCTGGTACTCATTGGACTGAAACAAGTAGACTGAAACAAGTAGAGTGATGTGTTTTGCTCAAGGACACAATGAAGCGCTCGCGATGGGAATCGAACCCGGTACGTTTTGCATACGAGCATGACTCTTAGAACCCGGTACGTTTTGCATATGAGCATGACTCTTAGAACCCGGTACGTTTTGCATACGAGCATGACTCTTAGAACCTGGTACGTTTTGCATACGAGCATGACTCTTAGAACCTGGTACGTTTTGCATACGAGCATGACTCTTAGAACCTGGTACGTTTGCATACGAGCATGACTCTTAGAACCTGGTACGTTTTGCATACGAGCATGACTCTTAGAACCTGGTACGTTTTGCATACGAGCATGACTCTTAGAACCTGGTACGTTTTGCATACGAGCATGACTCTTAGAACCTGGTACGTTTTGCATACGAGCATGACTCTTAGAACCTGGTACGCGTTTGCATACGAGCATGACTCTTAGAACCTGGTACGTTTTGCATACGAGCATGACTCTTAGAACCTGGTACGTTTTGCATACGAGCATGACTCTTAGAACCTGGTACGTTTTGCATACGAGCAAGACCTCAACCACTGAGCCATCTGAGCCACTGCACCTCTATTTAATCCTCCTAGGAGCCGTTTTTTTGCAGTCTGTCATACATGCAATGGACTGAAGAAAATGGCCCTGGCAGACTTGGGTCATCCAGGGATCTGCTACGGCCATTTCACAGTCATACATGTTATAAGCTGGAGAATGGCCTATCAGTTTTCTTATGTAAATTGGTTGTTTTCAATTTTTGATGCAATGCTTTGAAGTAGCACAGCTGTGTCTAATAAAGAATGTTTAAAACCTGATTCCATCCCTAATTAACATTTTAATGGGAAAGATATTAAAGAAGTTATCAACAACTTGATTCGAAGCACAAAATTAATAGATCTTAGGCAGGTTATCAACAAATTTTGTCATAAATTGTCCATATATTAAAATTTCATAGAATTTGATAGACATAACTATAACAGCAGTGAATTAAAATTTGATGCTCTTTCCCATAAACATGCAAGGTATCATAATTTGCTTCCTCGTAGCTTCTTCCTGCTTGTGACTCATGGCTGGACTATCTATGGGCGTTTTCAGAGTAATGGTGGACCTGCAAGTAGAGCAGGAGCTGAGAGATAAACTCATCACAGATCGCAACCTTGATCCTCTACCAAGCAGTTACTACCACAAGGAGTAAGCCATAATTTCATCATCATAAAGTCTACGTAGTTTATTTCAAGATATCTATGAAGAAGATATCTTTATTAATGAGGATAGAACTGTGAACATTAGTGCACACAAAAAGAATTTAGTAGTTAACGATTACGCACAGTTAGTAGCAGAACCAAATGAATGCCAAAACATGAAGTAGATTTGTTTTTTTTTTAGGACAAGGACTGAGCATTGTTTATATTATATTACCTTTACAGCTGTATTGGCTCAGATTTTTTCTTACAAAATGTGAATACCATTTTGTTTGAAAAGCATACCACATTTTTCACTGAACATGATATTTACCTTTTTCCATGAGAGATTGGTATCTGCTGTTTTTTTTGGTACTTTGTCTATGCCTCAAGGAAGCTCAGAAGTATCCTCCTCCCAATATCTTTGATATTATCTGACGTATCTGATGATCTATTGCATCTTTGATATTATCTGACGTATCTGATGATCTATTGCATCTTTGATATTATCTGACGTATCTGATCTATTGCATCTTTGATATTATCTGACGTATCTGATGATCTATTGCATCTTTGATATTATCTGACGTATCTGATCTATAGCATCTCTGATATTATCTGGCGTATCTGATGATCTATTGCATCTTTGATATTATCTGACGTATCTGATGATCTATTGCATCTTTGATATTATCTGACGTATCTGATGATCTATTGCATCTTTGATATTATCTGATGTATCTGATGATCTATTGCATCTTTGATATTATCTGACGTATCTGATCTATTGCATCTTTGATATTATCTGATGATCTATTGCATCTTTGATATTATCTGACGTATCTGATGATCTATTGCATCTTTGATATTATCTGATGTATCTGATGATCTATTGCATCTTTGATATTATCTGATGTATCTGATGATCTATTGCATCTTTGATATTATCTGGCGTATCTGATGATCTATTGCATCTTTGATATTATCTGATGTATCTGATGATCTATTGCATCTTTGATATTATCTGGCGTATCTGATGATCTATTGCATCTTTGATATTATCTGATGTATCTGATGATCTATTGCATCTTTGATATTATCTGATGTATCTGATGATCTATTGCATCTTTGATATTATCTGACGTATCTGATGATCTATTGCATCTTTGATATTATCTGACGTATCTGATGATCTATTGCATCTTTGATATTATCTGATGTATCTGATGATCTATTGCATCTTTGATATTATCTGATGTATCTGATGATCTATTGCATCTTTGATATTATCTGGCGTATCTGATGATCTATTGCATCTTTGATATTATCTGACGTATCTGCTGATCTATTGCATCTTTGATATTATCTGACGTATCTGATGATCTATTGCATCTTTGATATTATCTGACGTATTTGATGATCTATTGCATCTTTGATATTATCTGATGTATCTGATGATCTATTGCATCTTTGATATTATCTGACGTATCTGATGATCTATTGCATCTTTGATATTATCTGACGTATCTGCTGATCTATTGCATCTTTGATATTATCTGACGTATCTGATGATCTATTGCATCTTTGATATTATCTGATGATCTATTGCATCTTTGATATTATCTGACGTATCTGATGATCTATTGCATCTTTGATATTATCTGATGATCTATTGCATCTTTGATATTATCTGATGATCTATTGCATCTTTGATATTATCTGACGTATCTGATGATCTATTGCATCTTTGATATTATCTGATGTATCTGATGATCTATTGCATCTTTGATATTATCTGATGTATCTGATGATCTATTGCATCTTTGATATTATCTGACGTATCTGATGATCTATTGCATCTTTGATATTATCTGACGTATCTGCTGATCTATTGCATCTTTGATATTATCTGACGTATCTGATGATCTATTGCATCTTTGATATTATCTGACGTATCTGCTGATCTATTGCATCTTTGATATTATCTGATGATCTATTGCATCTTTGATATTATCTGACGTATCTGATGATCTATTGCATCTTTGATATTATCTGACGTATCTGCTGATCTATTGCATCTTTGATATTATCTGACGTATCTGATCTATTGCATCTTTGATATTATCTGACGTATCTGATGATCTATTGCATCTTTGATATTATCTGACGTATCTGATCTATTGCATCTGATATTATCTGACGTATCTGATGATCTATTGCATCTTTGATATTATCTGACGTATCTGATCTATTGCATCTGATATTATCTGACGTATCTGATGATCTATTGCATCTTTGATATTATCTGACGTATCTGATGATCTATTGCATCTTTGATATTATCTGATGATCTATTGCATCTTTGATATTATCTGATGATCTATTGCATCTTTGATATTATCTGACGTATCTGATGATCTATTGCATCTTTGATATTATCTGACGTATCTGATGATCTATTGCTTTATCTCTCCTTACACAGTTTGAATCCAATCAACATCTTTCAGGAATTACAAGCAAATCCAAACCAGGTAAATATGAAGCAGTTATCTAGGTTTACAATATGATGTGAAGATAGAGGTTTTGGTGGATGGAGGGAAGAATGATTGAGTAAATGTGGATATGAACCAACATGTTAATAACATTTGCTGGGCAGCTTCTCATGCTCTACACAAGATAGGGAAAATCCGTAACTACCTGGATCAACAAGCAACTGAAATGCTTGTACATGCATTTGTGTCCTCGGCTTGGATAGCTGTAATAGCTTGTTATATGGTCTTCCCGTTTGTCAACTGGCTTAACTGCCATGCATAGAGATCTCTGCTGCAAGACTGGTTACACGTTCTAAACCATTCACTCATGTAACTCAAATCCTTCACAACACTCTGATAAATCGCACATCAAATCTTACATCAAGAAAAGCTCAAACTGTAACCCATTTTAAAACATTGTTAAAACATCTTTTCTCAATTTTCCCTATTTTTTATTTTGTCAGTGCAATGAGACCTAAGTGTGTGTTGTGTTTGATAAGAATTATATGTTATTATTATTATTAGTAGTATTACTAGTATTATTGGTATTATTATTATTATTATTATTATTATTATTATTATTATTTATCATTATTATTAATTATTATTATTATTATTATTATTATTATTATTATTATTATTATTATTATTATTATTATTATTATTATTAATACTATTATTATTATTATTATTATAATTATCACTATTATTATTATTATAATTATTATTATTATTATTATTATTATTATTTATCACTTATTATTATTATTATTATTATTATTATTAGTGAAGAAAGAGTGAAGATAAAACTGATATTCAAAGGGCTAGCAGAGCAAAGTTTTTAAAAGAGTTAGAAAACTAAAGCAAATCAAATTAGAATCTACCAAAGGTGCCTCAAATTGTTAGTTAACATTTATTTTTATTATGCAAAGCCTTTTATTAGGATTCTTGACCCTATAGTGACTTGTCAGGAGAAAGATGATCCACAAAATTAAAGATTTGAAGTGCAAATATGAATATCAGATTTTGGGAAGTCTTGCCTTTTTTGCATCATGATTAGGAATGTATAACAAATTCTAAACTGTTTATTTAATAGGTGGTTCTTTAATTTGAAATAGCTGTAAAGAAACCATTTTCTTAGTATTCACAGACCTATCATTCAGTTATAAATATGAAAAACAGTTGCTGTTTTAAGTTATATTATTATTTTATAAGGATAGATGTATAGTTTGTGTTTGTAAGGGTCCTTTTGAAGATGTTTTTCCTCTGTCTTGCAGAAAGTTGAATTACAATCGAAAGAAAGACATCATGTGATACAAAAATACATTATCCTGAATGACGTAGATGGTATGTACTCAACTCAATTTCCCTTTTTATTAGCTAAATATTCATTTTGTCTTACGCTGTTCATATCTTTTTATTGCAATAGGAGCATAGTGTTTATACCAAGAACTTGTTTAGTCACAATCAATTGTATTGTACTCAGTACAGGCCTACTTCCAACATCGACGAATGATTAATTATGATCATGAATATTCATAGTTTTTGGTTCCGATGCGATAGCATCAGGAACTTATGCAGTCATCATGGCGTGTATGTGTGTTAGTATGTATGTATTTGTGACGACCAGCTAGTAAATGCGATATCTCAAGAATGATACAGTGGATTCATGTCATATGTGGTACACAGATAGCCCATGGTCTGTAGATGTGCTGTATTGTTTTTGATGGTGATGTCATGCATATTAATGAGTAGGTGGGGCTTAATATACAAATCTTGAAATGTTCATATTTAACAACCACATGTCTATTTTGTTTCATATTTCATGTAATTGTGATGTTAGCTAGTGTGTACATGTTCATGTTGTAAAAAATGTTGATTAATTAATTTGCATACATTAATATGCATACATTTATGCATATGGGCTGGGTTTAATATGATTTTGATGAAAAAAGCTTGTAAACATGGTATCTCGAGAATGGTAAACTGGATTCATGTCATATTGGTACACAGATAACCCATGATCTGTAGATGTGCACTATTGTTTTTGGTGGTGATGTCATGCATAATAATGAGTAGGTGGGGGATTAATGTAAACATCTTGAAATGTTCATAATTTAACAACCACATATCTGTTTTGTTTCATATTTGGGATAATGTTGATGTTAGCTGGTGTGTACATGTTCATGATGTAAAAATGTTTTAATTTCATTAATATGCATAGTGGCGGGGCTTAATATAATTTTGCTAACAAGAGCTTGTTAACATGGTCTCACGAACGATATACTGGATTCATGTCATATTTGGTACACAGATAGCCCATGGTCTTTAGATGTGCCCTATTTTTGGTGGTGATATTATACATATCAATAAGTGGGCATGGCTTAAAGGGAAAATTTCGAAAAAGTAATAAATGAGCAACTATCTTCGTTTTGCATCATATTAGGCATCATAATTTTGTTGATTATTGTGTACATGCTTATTTTTTCAGCAGATGTCATTAATATGCATGGTGGGCATGGCTTAATGTGAAAGTCCTAAATGATGTAAACACCATACCATACCCCATGAACCATACATCAGATTCATGATATATCACGTACACAGATGGGTCATGGTCTGTACATATGTTCTAATGTTGTGGTAGTGAATATAAATGAGCAGGCGGGGCTTACTGACAAATTCTTGAAATAGGATAAATGAGCAACCGTTTGTGCATCATACTTGCTATGATAATCTTATTAACCCTTACTCTACCACGCGGCGATACTATCGCCGATTTCAAACCACCTTTTTCTAAAAATAAAATCGGGACTTTACCACAGTCCTATACGAGTAATCTTGGTATCATTTTAAATTACTCGGATACTTCTTTCACAAAATGAAACTTATTTTTAGGGGTCATATTACATAATTTTTGGAAAAATTACATCGGAAAAGGGTAAAAATTAATAATTGCTTTTTTTTTCTTTCTTCTTTTAAATCTTACGATAATTTCAAGATTACATTTTTGCTTCAAAGTCAAACACGAAAGTCCTAAGAAATGATAGTATTGGTTTCTGGTATAATTTTTATAATCCCTACGTCCAATCTTTTGTTCTAGTGAAATTTCTGCAAAATTTCATGAATTTCTGCCATTTTTGACCGGTTTTTTTTGTTCAAAAAATCGTGAAACCCAATCCTTACAACACGCATGCTTGGTTGAACCGCCGTTCGAAAGCGCTTGAAATTTCCTTTCATTTGACATATAAATAAAGGTATACCCCCCTTTATTTAGAACCTATCCTATAAGAACAAAATTACAGCTATTCAATTTCAACGACCACGTAGCGCAGAGGAAATGTACGCGACCAGCGTGCGAGCGCTCCGGGTTCGAGTCCCGCCGTGACCACTGCGTAATTATTTTTCTGCTGCAGCTTTCAGGGGACGTTTGACTTTTATCATTTTTGATGATAAAAGCTTACCCTTTCTTTCTAAAAAATGTAGATTAGTATCATTAGAAAGAAAATTTCAAAATAAATCTAAATATGTAACACAAATCTCTGTTTTCAATACTGACAAGAAGTTATACTTCTGCAAAGATTGACCATTTGTTGACCAAATTTAGCCAAAAATTGCTTAATTTGCATAATTCTGTCTAATATTTCCTAAATTGGTTTTAATTACTCAAAAGATAAATAACTTAGCATCTATTCCAACCAAACTTGTAACGAAAGAAAATGAAAGGAAAGTTGTCAAAAATGCATATAAAAAAAAAGTTACGAAAATAGGGGGCGCTATTTCTAAAGTTCTGGTAGAGTAAGGGTTAATTATTGTGCAAATTGCTAATGTTGTCAACATTTTTTTTATTGATCTACATGGTGGGTGTGGTTTATGAATAAATATACTAGAACAAATATTTCATGATATGCAATGACATGACAGTAAGTACAAATTTTGCAAATCAATCAGCTTATAAAACGGAAGCACAAAACCTTTTGGTTCTGGTTACAAGAAATAACCTGAATGGAGGGTAAACACCAGGTATATACTCTTTATTGATTGTTCTCATTCCATAGCCCTTCTGGAGGAGATGTCCACGTGGTTGAACGACCAACAGACCCGCCCTTCACATCACATGGTCCGCTTCATGGCTCACATGGTCTTAAGCCTTAATGCTCTTGGGCTGCAGACTCGGGAGGACATATTTACTCATATCCTGGAGGTTTATGTACAGGTAAAGAGCAATTTTTATCAGATTGATTAAATTTTTGTCCAAAGTTTACCCCTGCAAGAACCTCCATTTCGGAAGATATTACTTGATTTTGAAAACTCAGTAATGTTTAACATCAGCACTATAAATTATCACTTGTAAACAAACAATGGAGTGTATTTTGAAGAGCTAGGTTTTAAACAGAATCACTACCAGACCAGAACATGTGCATAATCTCGGAGAATAAAATTCATTTGGATATTGAAAGGATCTTTTCATCAGGAGTTATTAACACAATTGCTTTGAGTGCAGTAGATAGAAAATGAAGTTACTTTTTTGTAGCTGAATTATATATCAAATTACTTGGGTGAGATTTGACCATAACACTTGTCACAAAGTAAGAGAACAAAGTAACATTCCTTCATACAACTTTTTTATAGGGGGTATATCTATACAATACTTTGAAATATTCATGATATTATAGCAGGCAAAATCTCATTGTGTTTCCTTGTTACTCCTTCACATAGGGTGCAAAGCTTTGTCATGACTTTGAAGATACTCTTCAGTGGGTCACAAAATGTGTCTGTTAAACCAATGTGCAGCAAGACTCGGTGATCATAGAGAAAGTCATCGTCATATAGAGTATCACATTATGTACTTTTATTACCTTTAGGACTTGATAGAGGAAAAGCGGTCAGAATTAGTAGCAACCTATGTTTCTCAGCTGCCAAGCGGTTTGCAGATCATGTGGTACGCCAGGTTTTTAGAAGGTGAGTCGTGGTGTGAATAAGTGGCAATTACAGAATAGATACATTTTAGCTACTCAACTGTGATCGGCATTTTAAAGAGCCTAGAGGGCATGACACCAACAAATACAAATTGAGTTTATAACATTTTTGCTTAGCTCATTTTTATCAAAAACATAATATTCCATCAAAAGTCCCGAAAAGAAACTATTACATGAAAAAAATCAAATCTAATCAAGTAATTGACGCTCCCGACAATGCAAGAATTGAAAACTGCTATGCGAAACTGGAAGTTGTGTGATGTCACTTCCAGAACGATCTCATCAGCAAACATACAAATACAATGCAAATTCCATAAGCAAAGTTTCTCTTTTGCGACATGATTCCTCTTCTTCAGAAGACATTGATCTCGATATATCAGGTCCTTCTGATGTAAATGTTTTTAATATAGATGACATTTTTTTACAATAATTAAATGTTGAGTCAAAACTTTAAAAGCCCATTAAAATTCGCGACTTAAAATTTCATTTTGGGAACAAATCATGTACTAAGTCAATGGATAGTTTTAACATTAGGTTTTGTATTAGAATTTATTACGTTAGGCTGCTGTCAAACGGGAAATTTGGAACATAGCTTGATTTCAACCTATAATTCTTTTGTAAGAACTTGTACATTGTGATAATTTTTGCTACATTTTAATTTTATGACAATAATGTACATACAATATATGATATTATCGTGTGAAATGTCAAATAAAGGAAAAAAATCAAATGCTGTCATATTCAACTTCATAAACTTGCAAGTTTCAGTGGTAGGCCCAGATCGATGTGGCATTCTGAAAAGTGATGATATATTTTTATGAAACTTGAAGATATGAATTATTTGAATATATGTTTTAGAAAATAATAACAGCTTGGTAAGAAATTTACTGTTGAAAAATGTTGTACTCAAGAGTGTGAATACGTCAAATTTCAAGGAACACACACGATAACACTAGGCCTATGTTTTTTGCATGATCTGAAAGTGTCGTAAGAAATTTTAATTTTGTTCTGGGAGTGACGTCACCAATTTGTATGAGCAAGAACATGAGCTGATGAGAGCGAATTCTATATTTGCTTTTTCTCAATTTCTGCTATTACAACCAACACAAATTTCGGAATATTTCTCTATCAAATAATGAAGTGAGAGTGATGTGAAACCCATGTCATGTCTTCTTCAAAGAAATATTCTGTAATTTTCATATGTGGATTTGTATGAAAAAAATAAGGGCAAAATGAAAAGGGAGTTTCTGCTTGCTGACAGACAGTTGGATTAAGATTATTTTTTAAAAGCTTGTGAAATGTGAAATAAAGTTCCTTTGTTTTAAGCCAAACGTGATTACTTCATTACTTTGACTAAGCAACTGCTGGTGGAATTTTGCCTTTGTTATCCAACCATTCAGCTGTAGTGGCTGTCTAGCAAGTTGTAAGCAACAATGCACGTGCGTATTGACGCACATATGATGAGCGCTTGAATGCATTTTGGCTGTCTAGCAAGTTGTAAGCAACAATGCATGTGTGTATTGACGCACATATGATGAGCGCTTGAATGCATTTTCTCACACGCTTGGTCCCACATACCGTACCATGAATTGTGCAGACAGCCAAGATTCCCCCAGTATTTGAAGTATACGTTTGGTCCACTTTGACACATGAATTTGGGCTATATGATATTATTTAAATTAATATTCCAGAAATTGCCAATTCAGATATAAAAAGTCTATAATTTGGGGTAAGTTCTCAATTAGAAAAGTCAAATAAACATGTTTTTCGTACATACCAATCCAAGATCTTGGGAAAATAAAATTGGAAAAGAACTCATTTAATTTTAGCCTAAGCAGGTTCTTCACTTCTGTGTCAACAAGAGGATTTTTTTCAAAATATCTTTTGAATTTGGATACCTGTTGCTATGGTTATCGGTGCGTATATTGGAGCAGGGGTTGAGGAGCTAAAATCCCTGTTTAAGCTAGTACCAAGAGTAACCATCTTGCTGAGGTCTTTCATCAGGCAGGAACCCACTGCCTGGTGACTCATGCAGAAGAACATTGTCACTATCTTATGATTGGTTTGTTGATCAGTGTCAAAATATCTTCAGTAAGTAGATATAATGAATGTAAGTTTAACAGAATGAGATAATAATAGCTGCCATTTTGATTTCTTGCTTGTTTGTTTTCTGTAGGTATTCAAGAGAAGGAGGAGAGACAAAGATGTCTGCATTTAGCAGACGAGGCTGGTAAGTCTTCCTTAGCCCCTGGCTGTGGATCAAATTCATTAACAAATGACTGAGTGTGTGAAGTACCCCCTGGCTTGTTCAATTGGTAGAGCAACTGTTTTCCAGCGGAAAGATCGTGGGTTCGATCCACAGTTGAGGCAGACCAATTAATTTTTAAATGGGACCTTCCAGAGATAAGAAACAGGATAATAATATAAGCTTGCTCATAGTGTGTTAGCTACAGCTATGAGCCTCAAAATATTTCCATTATAAAGCACTGTGAGAATGCATTCTTGGGTAAAAAAGCACATAATATATAAGATCTAATATTATTATGGGTTGTTTCAGAGATGATGATAAAATTGCTGACGTACTTCAAAGATGAGTGTCAAAAGTTATAATCAGTTGATGTATCACTGATACTGTTGATGAACGTTCAGTCATTATAAGGCCGAGAATACCTGTAAGAAACATTCCCTTATTCAATTACACATTTATGTGAAGGTAAACGTTTGTGTCTTAGTCATAGATTGAAATACATCATGAAGTATGTGCATATGCACACTTGAGTATCATAATTTAGAATTTCATGTTGATACAACTTTTCATGCTTCTGGAAATAAAATGTTTTTAATGAGAAGTAAAGACTTAACGTGCATAACTTAATTAGTAATTACAATCACTTTAAGCGAATTAAGCATTGCTTCTTCTGGTGTTCATATACCACTTGTTGTGTTTTGTTTAGGGCTTGATGTTGCAAGCATCACTAAGACGGTGGTGGAGAACATTCGTTTGAGGAGCAATGAGAGCTACCCAATAGATGTCGCTCACAGCCAGTCCCTGGAGGCAGCCACCTCTGATGTTAGTAGACTTAATTCTTATCATTATAGATGACATTGCTTAGCCATTTTTGGTTCTGATGCTAATAGCATAAGGAACCTATGCTGGCATGTGTATATGTATGTTAAATGTATGTATGTATGTATGTATGTGTGTATGTATGTATGTATGTGTGTCTGTGACAGCAAGATCATAAGCTCGATATCTCAAGAACTATACACCGGATTCATGTCACAGAGGTCAGAGTCTTCCTATATTTCCTATATTTTCCTATATTTTTTGGAACCTCCTATATTTTCCTATATTCATAAAAAAATCCTATATTTTCCTATATTTTTACTCTTTTGGAGAAAAAAAAAATGTTTTTTTCATGCATAATGCAGAAACTACAAAAAAAATTATGTTTTAACCATCAAAATTCAAAATTATTTATCATGAAAACTTAAAAATAAAGTAAGATTTTAAGTTATTGTTGAAAACACAATTGAATTTATTTTGGCGTTCCCTCTTTCAAGTGCAACCAATTGAACGAAAACAAATGAAAATCAGGCAAAATAGTACTTAAAATAAAATTCATATCATTCATTTTCATTTAAAAAACAAGCAATGAAGACCTTTGGACACTACACATAATTTACTTTTCAATATATCAATGAATCTATTATTTTCCTATATTTTTCATTGAAAACCTATATTCTCCTATATTTTGTGAAAAAAGTTCCTATATTTTTGTTGATGGCCACTGTGACCCCTGATGTCATATGTGGTACACAGGTAGACTATGATCCATTGATGTGCCCTAATGCTTTTGGTAGTGATGTCATGCATAATAATGAGTAGGCAGGGCTAAATGTAAATATCTTGAAATGCTCATACTTCAACAACTGCATATCTGCTTTGTTTCATATTTGTTGTATGTATGTTGTTAGCTCATGTGTGCATGTTCATAGTGCAAAAATGTTGAATTTCATTAATATGCTTAGTGGGCGGGGCTTAACATGATTCAATTCATGATATATTTGGTACATAGGTAGCCCATGATCTGTAGATGTGTCCTATTATTTTGGTGGTAATGTCATGCATATTAAATGAGTAGGCAGGGCTTAATGTAAAAATCTTGAAATGCTCATATTCTAACAATCACATCAATCTTGTTTTGTTTCATATTCAGGAAAATTATTTTCTTAGCTAGTGTGTATGTGTTCATTGTGTAAAATCGTTGATTCATATGCGTAGTAGTTGGGGCTTAATATGATTTTGCTGAAAAGAGCTTGCAAACACAATATCTCAGGAACAAACTGGATTTATGTCATGTGTGGTACACAGATAGCATATGGTCTGCAGTTATGCCCTATTGCATTGTGATATTAAATGAGTAGGCAGGGCTTAAAAGTAAAAATCTTGAAATGCTCATATTTTAACAATTACATGTCTGTTTTATTTCATATTTACTAGAATTATGATGTTAGTTTGTACGTGGTCATTTTATCAAAACAATGAAATTTGTTATTATGCGTAGTGGGCGGGGCTTTATACGATTTTGCTGAAAAGAGCTTGTAAACACGATATCTGAAGAACGATTCATGTCATCAAATATTTCATAATAAGCAATGACATTAACAGTTAATACAAAATCAGTCAGCATGAAAAAAGCATCGGAAGCACAAAACCTTTTGGTTCTGGTGCATGTGGTGCCAGTATCTCTTAAGTCCTGAAAGTATTATTTTTGCTTTAGTGTAGTCATGGTGATGATGTAACCACGTGTTATGTTGCCAAATATTTAAATTCTTTACTAGACCTTAGTGACAAAGCAGAATGTTGCATTCATGTATACGTTGTAACTTCTCTTATATATAATGATTGCATGCAGCTAATTATTTGAATGTTTGGTCACAGACAAAAGTTAAGTCATAAAAACTCAAGGAAAGGTAAATATTGACAAAAGTAGTTGCATGGAAAATGTGTCAACAACACTTTGACTTTATGAAAGTCTATTCATGTTAACAGGCTGTTATTCTCTTCGTCAAGTGTAGAATTTGTATCATGTCATCAAAACTTTCATATGCGCATTGATTTTTTCTACCGGGCCTTGTGCAGGAAGACAGAGTCAAAATCGCAGCCATTGATTGGCTCGTCTTTGATCCATCTCAGCGAGCTGAAGCGATGAAGCAGAGTAATGGACTCATACGCACATTCCTAGGTAAGTGGATGCCTTCTTTGGTAACACCATTTGTAGCTATCAGAGATTTTTTGAAGGGTGAGTTACATGTAGATGTCCAGTCTGTAAAATCACAACTTTTACTTTTGCTTAAGAGTTTGTCTCAGCAAATCAAAACTACAAACTTTTGGACTAAATGAGTAAATCGATTATGAAAATTCAAAATTGAAAAATCAGCTAATTAATAAGTTATTCACTTAAAGGTTATTTGATAGAAAACAGCCAAGGTGCAAAAGAGTACTACAGCTGGGATTGCTAATGATTTTATTTTAATACATTTCATAGAGGACCATCAGTGAAACAGATTGGTGGAAAAAAAACCAAGTTAATATCTTATTCCAACAAGAAGTTACTGAAGTTTAAATTTTTTTCTTGTTTGCATAAGTGAGATTGCTGGTCTTAGTCTATGTCATCACTGCACATCTGTACTATTCTTTATGTATTTTTTTGAAAATTATTTCTGTTTTTTCTAAGTGATTGGGAACATTTTTAACTTCAAAAATTAATAAGAATAATGTAGAATAAGATTTACAATAATGTTTTCCAATTTGTTCTTGTAACTTATAATTGAATTATTAAAAATTGGTGATTATTTTTCAAGGAAATACATAAAGATTAGCACAGGAAATGCTGTGATGACATCATAATGACGACTTAAAACTCAGTACAAAAATGAGTTTTATGCGGGCAAGAATATTTAAAAAAAGTTTCATAAAGTTTTCTTAGAATGAGATATCAAAATGTTTTTTTTCTTCACCAATCTGTTTCTTAAAATTTTCTCTATCAGATACAAGAAATTAAATCCCATGGAAAAATTCCTTTAAGACTTGAAATTACAGAGGTAAATGTAAACCCAAGCTGCTTATAGCTTTGTGACCTTCAATAAAGCAGTGAAACATACATCTTTGGCCAAATATTGATTGTCCATATTTATTTTCAAACAGCAACAAAGAAACATGAAGCAGCCCGTGAAGTGTTTCAGAAGATCCCTCAAGATTCCATCGATGTCATTTACAGAAATTGGAAATCTGTGGCAGGTCGGGAAACACTTCCGGCTGATGATGAAAATGCCATTAGAGAATACCTTTGTATTCGCACGTACCTGGTTAGTAACAGTTCATGCGTTGTGTTTGTGATGGATAAGTGTAGCTCAATAGATGCATATGGTTTAAAAGAATTTAGCAGTTTCAAAGATGCTAGGAAGAGGCTAAGTCAATATTGTCTAAACCGCCTGCCTGTGACTCTATAAACAACAATAATGACAATAATCTTAATAAGCAAATTCCTTTGCAAATTTGTGATCGACAGATTTGATTTCTTTGTTAACCCTTACTCTACCAGGGCTTTGAAAAAAGCGACCCCAATTTTTGTAACTTTTTTTTCATTTGCATTTTTGACAACTTTCCTTTCATTTTCTTTCGTTACAAGTTTGTTTGGAATAGATGCTAAGATATTTATCTTTTGATTAATAAAACCAATTTAGGAAATATTGGACAAAATTATGCAAATCAAGCAATTTTTGGCTAAATTTGGTCAACAAATGGTCAATCTTTGCAGAAGTATAACTTCTTGTCAGTATTGAAAACAGAGATTTGTGTTACATATTTAGATTCTCTTTGAAATTTCCTTTTCAATGATACTAATCTATAATTTTTAGAAAGAAAGGAAAAAAGAAAACACATCAAAAATGATAAAAGTCAAACGAACCCTAAAAGCTGCAGCAGAAAAATAATTACGCAGTGGTCACGGTGAGACTCGAACCCAGAGCGCTCGCACGCTAGTCGCGTACATTTCCTCTGCACCACGTAGTCTTACAAATTGGAGAGGTGTAATATATTTCTTATAGGATAGGTTCTAAATAGAGGGGGTATGCCTTTATTTATATATCAAATGAAAGAAAATTTCAATGCTTTCTTCACCATTTTGTTTCTGTTGAAGTCCTCTCTCATATAAGATAGACTTCCTTGACCTATGAACTAATCCTTTAAAGGCTGTTTTAACTCAGAACACCTTGTGGTTTTTGCAGGAAATAAATCATGAATTTTTTGTAAGTGTCCCTAACTTTTTTATCTCATCTTTTTGTAAACTTTTGTCATTCAACTCTTTGTCGACATTGAATTTGTTGCATTGAGATGCAGATTAGGGAAGCATCCTGTAAAGTTGATAGATATTCCGCACAAATTTTATAAGAAATAGATGTTACTGATGGATAGATTGTTTATAAAGTGTGTGGTTGTGCTTTTTTTTTAAGAGGTAAGGAATGCTGGCTAACCACGTCATTAAAACATAAGATTAACATAATCATTGCAACCTGCAAAAAAGTTTCTTCCTTAATCTTCAAACTTGATGCATTAAATGAATTTGTTGCTTAACTGCAGTGGTATCTCATTTCTACTCGCAATGCTTTGCAGGCAGATTGGCACTGAGGAGAACAACATTATTTTATGGATATTTATTCTTATGATATTCATTTTCAGGATGCATTAGATTCCTTTAATCTTTGGTTTGAGCATTTCCACAACAAGAGACCAACTGAACCGCAGCTTGGGAGTAATACTAACTTCCATGGTAGGGTCCGGTATGAGCATGAAGTCAAGGAATATGAGGTAAGCAGTCTTCTTAGTGTTGTTGTTGTCTTTTGCCTTTATATCACTGTCACAGGTTGGGTACCGGGGCGACAGCACGACAGGGTTAGATAAGCTCTTAACGAGACTACAATACCAAAAACAACTCTGAAAAGATGTACTATTTGCAAGTGTATAATTCCTTACTTGCTTGATCAACATAATAGACGAATGACATACATACATGAAGTATACAAGAAAATATAATAAACTAATAATCTAACCCAACTCTTACATCAGGTGTCCTGTGTTGCTTAAGGACTAAAAGTGTATCCAAGACCTTTTGTCAACGTCTCTCGCTATGATTGACAGCAGAACTGGGTGGAGTAATAGATTTGATGGTTGAAATTTCCCTGTCCCTACTAATGGTTCGGTCTTTGTAGCGTCTTAAGGATTCTCTCACGAATTAATTTATCGACTTCTTTTACGACTTCAAAGAGCTTCGGATAATAATAGTATATATACTGCCTCGCTAGCTTGAATTTAAATGCAATAGTTCTGTCAGCTTGTGCCTGGTAAATCCTTCGTGGAACCGGCTTACCCAAAACTGGTGCCGTACTGCAGAAAGCCCTGAGGAGAAATGTAAAACAATTTGTCTACTACAGGTTTTATATTTTAAAGACACCATAATATTTTGTAGTTTTAAGCGTTTTTGTTTAAGATAAAACAATGACATCAACATCTCTCAAACTAGTTCTGTGCTGCCACAGACATCCTAATTGGACATATAAATAAACTTTGCCTTTTCTTTAATAATTGGACACACCCCTAAAACAAAACCACTTACCCAACATGCAACTCATTCACACCCATATCAATACATTCTTCAATATGCATAATTAATTCCTATTTTAATTGCATGAAATTCTGGTTATAAACTTGTACTTGTGTTAACTTAATTCATTCCCCTACCAAGAACTTACTTGCTTCTCGGAATAAACCTAACTCATTCCCAATCTAAAAAACTCGTCCCTACAATTTAAAAACCATACCACTAACATATACTTGAACTTCACAACGCATATATTGTAAAATTAGAATACTAATTTGTGACATAACTTGACACTCGAGGAGCGTAGCTCACAAACCACTACAAACCCTCTTACTTTACCATTGGAACAGGCATTCATGGTGTCGCCCGTTATACTCAAATTTTGTCCTACCCCTCATTTGGTGCCCTAAAATATAGTCATGCATTCTAGGTATACCTATACTCTCAAGTTTCTGATATAAGACAAATCAACAATTTACCTTCTACATGACGTCATTATCTCTAATTATCTTTCTAGCATTAATTACCCCCTATATCTTATCATGCAAAACCCGATATCTAGATTGTACAAAAGTTACTCTCGGAATAATGAAAATGGGATGCTCTTTATTCTATGCCTGGGCGTTGAACCATAGGTGCCACCTCGACTCTCAACGTCGAAAAATTACTCTTGTGGTGTTATACGTCCTCAACGACGAAATTACAAAATACTCAAAAGTTACCCATTTTCAGTCCTCAATGAAAGAAACGGCAAACTTTGTGTCCTTAATAACATTATATTAATGTGCCCTCAATGACATGAATTGGTTGGCAAACCTAGGCACTACCTCACGACGCACAGACACCCCCTTCGCGGTTGCGAGATGTTAAGCAACTACCTGACCTGAATAATTTGGTTGAGTATGCCCTACAACCTGACAAAGCTCTTACATAACAAATATTTTGCTTATCAGAACGAAAGTATGTAGACTATGCTGAATTGGGCGCTACAAACTTTTATCCTAAAACGGGACTAAGCTAATTTTGTACCTCACTTGTGACAATCATGTTTGCACGATGTAGGTTTGTTTAAAGGAATATTCCCATGGTTTTTTTCTAAATTTTTATTTCCCAATTGCATTTTGAAGTTTTTGTTGAGTATGATGAATACGTATTTGATGTTGCCATAGAAACAATTCCATTGCAAATGTTTATGTATTTTGAACGTTAATAGGTTGTTTCTGTATGATTAGAAACAATTTTTCAAAAGTTATTAAAGAAGGGTATATTTGGCAATGTATATAAATACCTAACTTTGATCAATTTATTTTTCTAGCAGGTTTTACTAATAAAGAAAGGATAATTTTTTTTAATGAAATACATCAACTTTGTGGGAGAATGTGTTGCTGTGATGTCATACTGAGCCTGTGTTGCTGTGATGTCATACTGAGCCCTTTCCTATTCATTTATTGACATTTTTTGTGAACCTTAAAATTTGAATATCTCTGGTAGGAATAACATATCAACATGATTTTTGTACTAAATTGTTTCTAACATTTTTCTCTCATGAAAGATTACGAAAAAACATGGGAATATTCCTTTAATTAAAAAATGGGAATATTCCTTTAATTAAAACATGGGAATACTCCTTTAATTAAAAACATGGGAATATTCCTGTAAACATTCATATCTGATTATAAGGCATGTATAATAATTTAGATACTCTCATGTACACTTAAGTCTTAACTATTACTATCTGAATTAAAATGGTTCTGAAGTGAAGGTTTATTTTGTGACTAACATATATCCCAGCACCACAGGTTGAGAAATACCTGCTGAATTATCAAACTTATTTTGAGAACTAGTGACCCTTCTTTCATATTCATGTCCCATTTTCCAACATCTTCATGCCAGATATACATTAGAATAAAAGAAGCAAAATAATTCTGTTGAGTTGCAATGTCATTGACATTCTAGTGCTATAGTTCATAATCGTGACCTTGGTTCCAACATCAAAGTACATTATCAATATTATAAATATTTTGACATTATTTTGTTCAAAATATTACTATATTTATTGTCAGGCTTCTTTGCCTTACATAAGGGAGTGTGTGATATCAGTTTGCATGTTTTACATATTTTGCATGTTACACATTTTGCATGTTTGACATATTTTGCATGTTTCATAGTTTGCATGTTACATATTTGGCATGTGACATATTTTGCATGTGACATTTTGCATGTTACATATTTTGCATGTTTGACATTTTGTATGTTTTATGCATTTTACCTTTTGCATGTTTTATGTTTTGTATTTTGCATGTTTTACATTTTCCAACTTGAAATTGAAATGGTCCAATCTGCTTTTCATTCAGATGGAGATGAATAAATGGGAGCGAACTTTGACCTTGCACACCAAGGATGTGAGTGACAAGGTGTATAATATTTTACTGTTTGTGAATGGTGGATGGATGGTAGACCAACGAATGGTGAGTCCATGTTATGTGCTTATTACTGATATTTATCATGTGAACATGCAGCCAAAGTTAACTGAAATTGGCCATTTTACAGCTTTTTGAATTTTCTGGAATAAAATGCAAATTTGTATGTATATTTGTGATGTGTGAAGAGTGTAATTTCATTGTTTTAAAATTATTTGAAATAAATAGCTTCTTCTGGCAAAGGGATATTGGACTTATCCACACCTCCAATTGGAGAAGTAACTCTCATTATCAGAGGCTGAAATTAAAGAACAGGTAGCAAAAATATGTTATAACCCATGAAAATGGCCAAAAGTTTTAAATGATTTGGTTAAGAATCGACTGTTTTACAGAATTTGGAATTTTAATGTTTGTCTAGATAAATTATCTAAATTTTAATTCCAATTTGTGACATCACATAGAGAAAACCTATGCATTTACTTATTGTTTTTTAATCCTTCACTGAATCCTTGAATGGGAGCAGTTAAATATAACCACAAGTTTTGGATTCCCCATTATCTCCTTAATCAAATTAAGAGAGAAAATAGTCTCAAGATTTTCAATAAAATTATTTAAGGACAAATTTAAAAAAATGCATGGAAGATTTTGAGCTGTTGCATAAGGTAAGATTTAGGATTATCAGCTTTGTAAGGTAAGAATAAGGATTATCAAAGATAACAGCTTTATAAGGAAAGATCAAGGATTAACAATCTTTATAAAGTTAGAATAAGGATTATCAGCTTTATAAGGTAAGATTAAGGATTATCACCTGTATAGCTTGATAACAGCTTTATAAGGAAAGATCAAGGATTAACAATCTTTATAAAGTTAGAATAAGGATTATCAGCTTTATAAGGTAAGATTAAGGATTATCACCTGTATAAGGTAAAATTAATGATTTTCAGCTTTATAAGGTAAGATTAAGGATTATCAGCTTTATAAGGTAAAATTAAGTGGTGATGCAATCCAAGATTGGTTTCTGCAATGTGATTTGATGAGTGGAAACACACCCTACTTTCTGTTGTACATAACCCTGTGACAAAGGACGTTATGAATATAAATCAATCATTGAGGCTTATTTCTCTTACTCCATTTGTTAATTCTGTTTCAGAGTAGTTTATTTTGTTTATTTAAAAGATAAAATGCATAAAGGTTTTTAAGCTGTTGCATACTACTATATTGTATACATTCACAATTCTTTAAACTTTGATTAGCCTTAACCAGGACACTACAGGTGCTTGTGACAATATTTGAAGACTTTTCTGTCCAGAATTTGAAGCTCTTTTTGGTGATATAAATTATCTGCCTGTTCGAATATCTTTAAGGACAGAAATACATATATCGTGAAAGGTAACAAGAAGCAGTAAACATGCAAGGAGAAAGGGGAAAATGAATTAAAACATTAACAGATTGAACAAATAAGTAATTATGGCATTGCTAGTTCATGTGACAAGTTTGAAATATTAAACTTACCAATTCAGGAAATGACTCCAAGTAACGTTTATTATCATGAATTGATTCTGAAATCTGATTAGCTAATAGGTGGAATACGTTTGAGATCAGCAAGATGCATGTATGGAGAATGGTGATCAATACATTATAGATGTAAACACACTTTTTAAGCAGATTTTGTTCCATTGTTTCTATGGAAACATACTTCTGCTAGAATTTTCCATCTGTATTCCATATAAAGAACATCTAAAGTAACCACTGGAATTATCATTGCATTGAATATTGAAGGAGCATTGAATGTAATGATTTCACAATGACTGTTAGGAGAATATGAAAAATGATCAAATTAAAGCACAAGTTACTCTGTTTTCTCCCTCATGATTCCCTAATTACAAACTCTGTTTTGCACAGGATGGAGAGGAGGATGAGTCTCGGATGTCTCAAATGGAGCGGTTGCGTGAGCTCTGCATACCCATGGTGTGTACTCTGCTCCTGACTGTGCTTTATAAGTGTGACCGTTACAAGGACTGTTTCGCTCTGGCAGATATCATTGCATCTGAAGATTATCAGCTTTATAGGGTAAGATTAGGATTATCAGCTTTATAAGGTAAGATTAGGATTATCAGCTTCATAGGGTAAGATTAGGATTATCAGCTTTTTAAGGCAAGATTAAAGATTAACAGCTTTATAAGGTAAAAATAAGGATTTTCAGCTTTATAAGGCAAGATTAAGGAATATCAGCTTTATAAGGCAAGATTAAGGATTATCATCTTTATAAGGTAAGAATACAGATTATCAGCTTTATAAGGCAAGAATAAGGATTAACAGCTTTTTAAGGTAAGATTAAGGTTTATCGGCTTTTTAAGGCAAGATTGAGGATTATCAGCTTTATAAGGCAAGATTAAGGATTATCAGCTTTATAAGGTAAGATTAAGGATTATCAGCTTTATAAGGTAAGAATAGGGATTATCAGCTTTATAAGGCAAGATTAAGGATTATCAGCTTTATAAGGTAAGATAATTAAGATTTATCAGCTTTATAAGGTAAGATGATTAAGATTTATCAGTTTTATAAGGTAAGATTAAGTGGGCAGGCAAATTCAAGATTGATTTCTGCAATGTGATTTGATGAGTGGAAACACACCCTACTTTCTATTGTACATAACTCTATGACGATATTATGAATATAAATCAATCATTGAGGATTATTCCTCCCATATTATTTGGGTTGTTAATTCTGTATCAGAGTAGTTTATTGTTACTTTTAAACCTTATACGTTAAAAAGACATGATTTAACCCTTAAAGATTGGATCGACATGAATAATACCTGTTTGCAACTGCAATTTTTTAATCCTAATTTGAGGACCATACCAAACTGATACTGAGGCAATTTGTATATCATTTGAAAGAACTTCTTTAATTCTTTCATATTCTAATCATTTTTGGTGTGGAGTCTTATTGAGATTTTAAGAGTAAAATAGAGCCAAACATGTGTAATTTTTATATTTTCACCCAAATTTCTTTAAAATTGATATATTCAGGATAAACTTTAAAAAATGTTTTAACTTTTGTTTTGGTCAAAGTCATCCATGAATATCAAATATTGTAATTCTTGTCAAATTTTGCCAAAACCTATCTCAAATTTGAAATTTTGGGGCATTTACACTGTTCTTGAATGGAAAATCAAAATGGAATATATTTTCCACCATCTTATAGACCTTGAGGCCAGCTTTCAAATGAGCTACTATGTTGATGCATAGCCCCCTTACAAAACAAGAAAATACCATTGAAAACTTTTCAAAGATACTCAACTTTGCAAAGATTTTGGTGATCGCAAAGAATTTATGGAGAGACACATTTTTACACTAAAAAAACCATGTAAACAAGATGGCAATCCACAGAGTTGCTGACCTTATCGCCTCTGCCACATCGAATTTGTAAAATTATCAAATGTTTTTCCAGGAAACATGACATAAAAGATATCATTTCATATCAATTACTTGAACTCTAACGTTTGACCTTTAAATGACATGTGCAAGACACAACACTACATTACCTTCCACCAACCCACCAAATAACCACTAACCCACCAAGTAACAAACTGGACACCAACCCATCAAGGGTCAATAAAATAGCAACTACGTCTTTCCAACGAAATTCAACACAAAATTAACCATTACCTTTGACCTTTAAGCGATATGTCACATCGTTTCCGAGACACCTTTACATCATCCTTTATCGACCCATGAGGTAACAACTTAATTGCTCTTATGTTTTTTTGCATTACACGCAACCGACCAAACTGTACCATTTTAAATTACCTATTTGACGTTTGACCTTTAAATGACCTGCCCCATTTTGCAAGGAAAAATAACCCTACATAACCGTTCATCAACCCACCAAGTACCAACCCAATATCACTGACGGTTATCCCAGGAAGTAAACACAAAATTTACCATTTTTAAATCAATTATTTGACAAATGACATATCACACAACGTTGCATCACCCTCCACCATCCCACCAAGTAACAAACTCTGGACCCTAACTCATCAAGGATCATTACAATAGCAATTACATTTTTCAATGAAATGCAACACAAAATTTGCCTTATTATTTAGCCTTTGACCCTTAAGTGACATGTCACACCTTTCAGAGACACAGACACAACTTTACATCATCCTCCATCAACCCACCAAGTAACAACCCAATTGCACTTACGGTTTTTACATAACATATGATTGACCAAAATTTACCATTTAAAATGAACTATTTGACCTCTGACCTTTGACCTGTAAGGTACATGATCTAACTTGTACAGGACACATGTTCCCTCACCCTACACCCTCCCACCAAGTTTCAACAGGATATCTTGTACAGTTTTCTCTGTGCATGTGACACAAAATTTTACTATATGATTATAAAATACTATATGTTGCAATAAGGGAAAAATGTAATTGAAGATCTACATGTATGGTATATGATAAGATAGCCTGAAAGAGGTGAACATGAAAGGAGGCAGTCTCAAGTGAAGGTAAATCAGTATCTTTTTTTATATTCTTTTCAGGCCTGTTGACCTAAATCCCCTATATCTGTTGCACGAAATCATGACCATACATAGCATTTTATACATTTCTACAGCAAATAATAGAGTATATTTAAGAGTTTCATACATTTCTACAGTAAATAATAGAGTATATTTAAGCGTTTCATACATTTCTACAGTAAATAATAGAGTATATTTAACGTTTCTACAGTAAATAATAGAGTATATTTAAGCCTTTCATACATTTCTACAGTAGATAATAGAGTATATTTGAGCGTTTCATACATTTCTACAGTAAATAATAGAGTATATTTAAGCGTTTTTACAGTAAATAATAATAGAGTATATTTAAGCGTTTCATACATTTCTACAATAGATAATAGAGTATATTTAAGCATTTCATATATTTCTACAGTAAATAATAGAGTATATTTGGGCATTTCATACATTTCTACAGTAAATAATAGAGTATATTTAAGCATTTCATATATTTCTACAGTAAATAATAGAGTATATTTGGGCATTTTCATATATTTCTACAGTAAATAATAGAGTATATTTAAGCGTTTCATACATTTCTACAGTAAATAATAGAGTATATTTAAGGGTTTCATATATTTCTACAGTAAATAGTAGTGTATATTTTACAAATAAATCAACCATTTTGGGTGAGAATATATATACTTTTAAAATGAAAAGTATTTCTGGGGCATGAAACTCCTTTGTATAAAAAAGTGAGCAAAAGTTGGGATGAAATTTGCATTTTCCCAACTTTTTTATCATATCTTATTTCATTTCTTATTTTGAGGTAATTTGCATATTAATTAGTATGCAAAATATAATAAACAATCTTATCAATATCATACAATATATTTTCAAGATTTACAAACAAGAAAACTTCATTTTCAGGTTACAGCTTTTCCACAATATTGTAGAAATTTATAATAATGGGTCATGATATAGGTCAAAATATGACATTAACTAATTTGCATATTCAATTGTTCCTACTTCCAAAAAATGGTAAGTGGTATCATTGAAAAGAACTTTTCATTAACATTTCATAAATTCTATTAAAAATGTTACAACTGCTCACCACAAGAGAGTACATATACACAAAGTTAAGCAGTTTTGTTTACTGGGATTGTATATTAAATAAGTTAATTTGCATAATCCAGTATAATATTATGTGGGTCATTATAAAGATCAAAGTATTACCTTTTATTTAGCACATACTTGTAATGATAGCAAAGGAAAGAAAAAATGTGGAAAATAAGCATTATATGCAAAGCTTCAGGTTTTAAATGGGAGGCTTAGGCATTTCAGGGCTAAAGAAAATCATGCATCTTCTTTTGATTATTAAAAAAAAAGTACCTGAACAGGGTTAATAGGGAGTGCTCCCCCACATCCCTTGTCTCCTTTTTGATTATTTAAAAGAAGTACTTGAACAGGGTTCATGGGGAGCTTCCCCCCCCCCATTCACATCTCTTTTCTCCTTTTTCAATATTTAAAAGAAGTACCCGAATAGGTTCATGGGGAGCTCTCCCCACATCCCTTTTCTCCTTTTTGATTATTTAAAACGAAGTACCTGAACACTGTTCATGGGGAGCTCCACCCCCTCCTTTCCCATCTCTTTTCTCCTTTTTTGAATGATTAAAAACAATTACCTGAACACGCTTCATGGAGAGCTCTCCCCCATATTTCTTGTCTCCCTTTTGATTATTTAACAAAAAGTACCTCAACAGGATTCATGGGGAGCTCTCCCCCACATCCCTTTACCTGGGAATAATGGACTTTGGGCACCCCCATAGATGTGACATATCCTAGTCCACCAAAAAGTCTTAACTGCCCATTAATATCGGCAGAGGGATTGTATGGTCCACTAAACGAGTCTAACTGTCCATTATATGGGCAAAGGGGATTGTGTCATCCATGAACCTTAGCTTTCTTTATATTTAACCAGCATTTGAGGTTATGAATTGTAGTGGATAGTTTATTTATAAAAATGTGTATGTTTTTCACTTTCTATTTTCTTGACCAGTTTGATCTATCTTCAGTTTGATAGGTTATGAAAGTTATGAAGAGTTTTTGACAAAAACTCATGTTGTTGTACCTTATGACATTATGACCACTGTATCAATCAATCATTGGTGTGTCAGTTTGTAGTAAACATTTGTTTTCTTCGTTTCTAGGTGTTTTCTAGATCTGAACTGAAGCAACTCCTGTCCAAGATCCGAGAATCCTCCCTCTGCTTGCTGGATGAAAAGTTTGATGCCCTAGGTTATGAAATAGCTTCATGATGGAAAGAGCATCACTGAGTACAGTGATCAACAAATTACTTCTGCAGCTGCAGGAGACAGCTAGAAACCATCCCAAGGCAGGCATTATTTGTCTGGAGGACAAGCAATATTTTGGTAACATTTGTATTGCCCTAATACACCAAACATTCTCAGAAAAATAGCCTTTTCCTCATGGACAACCAGAAATTAAGAGGTCACTTTTGTTGGACAAGTTGTATTGATTTGTTGAAAATGAGTGGAAATTAATGTAAATTTTATTCTACCTTCTATGCTATTATCATGCAAATATCTTTGGATTCGGAGTATTATTCATAAGTGCACAAACGAGGCTCTACTTAAGCTAAAAGAAAGTGATTGTAGTGGGGGCAGCTTGCACTAATAGCTTTCTTTTTACGTGATTGGGCCTCTTATCAAAGCATTTTGCATAATGATAGCATAGGTTCATATAATACTGGTAAATACACTCACTAGTACAAAGTGGGGGAAAAGTGTCAGAGTGAAACTGTTTAAAGTACAAAATTGACATGTATATTTTACAGATGATTACTTCAGAGGTCAAACAAGTTCATCTTATGTGGAAGAGGACTTAAAAAAAAAACAAAGTTGTGATGAAACTTTCATTTATATTCAAGAAGATATTCAAGTTTAAAATTGGTGTCTCATTTGTGTAGAACTGCCTGCTGTAGAACATATCAAGAAATTGAAGTAGTCTTTACCATTTTCTTCCTTTTTAAGTCCTCCTTTATATAAGAGAACTTGCTTGACCATTGAAAAAATCCTGTCATGATGATTGAACAAAATTTACAAGTCATCCAGGTACAGCAGATTGTAAGACATGTAAGGTGATAAACATTATCATGACCATTATTATCAATTTGTGTATTGTCTCCATTTTTCATACAAACTCAAATAAAGACTTAGAACTTAGAACTTAATTTGGAAGGACTAAAAACAGGTCCTTTAGTTTGTGGAGAAGTCCTACAAGAAATATGGGTAGTATCCCACTGAAAGATTTTAGTAGCTAAAATGTTTAAGTTTTTGCATTAAAGGTCATTATAGATTTGAAGCCATGAATTTTTTTGTTCAAAAGTGAACATCTTATCTTTATTGGCTATGCTAAAAAATACTTGTTTTTGGAGAGAAAGTCTTACAAGTGAAAAAGAAAAGATATTTCATTGTTATTTTGCCAATTACACATCTTTTGTTTTGTTCCATAATGACTATGAAACGTTTGTAAAGATGTGGATTTTGATACATTCATTAAATGAAAAGTAAACAGGCAATATTTTGTTTATATCATTATTTGTATCTAATGGGGTCGGAACTGATTACCCGAAATACCTTCAGTGGTGCTAATGATTCTGTAATGTGTATGTGAGATTTGTGTATAATTTTTGCACCCATTCTCAGTGGCAGGTGTGGATTGGACAGCCAGAGGGGGTAAGGTTCAATGTGGTGTATAGTGCAGAAAATTGGCTAACATTTAATTAGGTGTCTATATGGAGGGGTGTGAATCCCCATGCATCCATTCCCATGCATTCATCCCCAGTACTTATTATGGAATTAGGTGGGAAACTTATATTCTTATTCAGTCGGTCTTGATATTTTTTATACAAAATTGAAGATTTCTGTGTAGAATTGCACAGTTTTGGTCCTGAATTGAACATGCAAGACCTGAGTTTCAGGTTAAACAATCAATCAGTCTGATTCTGACAGAAAAGGCCACAATATGTTAGCATCTTTAAAGGAGCGATCTTGGCATGAGGACATGATAATTACAATTCAGTTATTATTTTTTGATTGGTTCAAATTTTAACCAATTGTTATATTCTCCTCATTCAATCGTATTTCACACCAAGATAATAATAAATCAACACTGTCATTCAGGCATTCATGTGGCCCAGTGGATAAGTCTTTAGCCTTCCAGCTGCTGTTTGCTTTTGTGCCAAACGTAACAAATTCGAATCTCGTTAAGTCAACAATTGTTTTTTTCCTTCCTCTTTTTCTCTCAGTTAAATTTTCCGAATCTGACTAACATTTTGGTGTGCCTTTACGGTTTGAATATCTATTAACTAGAAGTAGATTCCAACCATACCCTTCTTCAGCATCTAAGCGTAAATATTTTGAGCAGTCTGTTCTTCCATAGTTGGATCCAGATGGACCCTTTTGGGTTGGAATATTGACATACTTAGAGCTTTTAAAGTAAAACTTGGACCCACTTGTAAAGTTGCTAGGGTTAAACCCCTTCCCCCTCTTTTGAAAAGAATGGATACGTCCCTGGTTTTAAAACCTGCAAACTCAAATTTAGAATAGGCAGTTAATTCTGTTTCAACCATACTCCAATGCAAATCTTGACTATACCCCCAATCAAATTTTAGCACGAGAAAACAATCCGAGGACTTTTAGCAACCTAATCAAGGATAGAAATGAAAAGAATTGCATTCAAGATTTTGAGCTTTTGTTTGGTTTTAGTTAGGCCCATGTAAATCGAAAACAACCCAACACGTGGTTTGCATTTTTCGTAAGTTAAAGACTTGCGCTGTTTATAGTTAAAATCTCTTTCTGGTGAATATAAAAGCTCTCCTGTTGTATTATCATCTGAACATTACTGGAAGTTTTTACATGATACAGAGAAAATAAGTTGAGTGGGCAGTGTTATTCTTTTTCAATGTGCCTGAATTTCACACAACTGGAACCAAAATTTCACAGAACCTTATTTTGTGATTAATAGATCCTAGCAAAAGTTTGTGGTAAGCTACTCCCGACACAACACTAATAAGTCCACCATCATCTGCAAACATTTCAAAAAGTTTGTACCACTGAAAGGGATTATTTCAGGGTCCCAAGTGGTCACACCAACATGACCTTAGATGGGGCATTCTTCGTCAGGTCTTTCATATTTCCATCAATGACAGTTTGCCCTCAACCTCCCCCCTACCCCTTTTCCCAAAACCCTCCTGACATCAAACCGCTTATCGCTTTCCTTGTCTGTAACCGCTGGCAAACCCCATGAACTCCCAATTTGATAACAAATTGTCCCGTGCCCCTTCCGGGCACAGGACATTTCCCCCGCTTTGCCCTTCCCTTCACTTGCCCTCATGATTATTTTTGTAAAGTGACATATTTTGTCCGATTGTTAGATGAATTAGTGTGCAAGGAGAGCGACGTGACATCTGATTCTTTTTTCTCATACTCTTTCGCTCCGTTTTCACTTCACTTTGCACCAATTTTTGTTTTATATCTTCATATTTCGGATTTTTTCTGTGGATGGTCTTCTGTTTTCGGTGAGATTGTTTGTTTTATATTTTTCCTTTCGTTCTGACCAGACTCTACGGGCCTTTCGTTACTAAGTACAGCTGTTCTCACATAGTAGTTCCGCGACTTTTTCTAGCTGCCTCGGGTCTCTCGGCCCATGGTTTGTCTTTAATTATGACAAAGCGCTTGTGTAGTGACCTTGACCCTCCCTCTCCTCCATGTGACCCACCTGCTACCTCCATTGACCATTCTTCAACCTCAATTCCAAAATCTTAATTATACATGCCACCAACAAGCAAAAAAGCTTTAAAAAGTTTCTCCCTTCAAACATAAAGCGCCCTACGGCCCTGTCAGTACCTCCCCAAGGTCTCTACCCTCAGATCTGGCGATCTCCTGGTGCACTGCACCAGGGACACTCAATCCACTGCCCTCCTCTTCACCAAAACCCTAGCTAACACTGGTATTAACATCACAGTCACCCCCCATCGTTCCCTGAACTGCAGCAAAGGCGTCATACACACCAGAGATCTTGCCTACTGATTCGATGATGACCTCGTGGAGGGACTGGCAAGCCAACACGTTATTGAAGCCCGTTGTCTCGTTCTCAAGAGAGACGGAGCCGAAACACCCACCAATACCATTTTCCTTACTTTCGCCACACCAACTCTCCCCTCCCACATCATTGCCGGCTACTTAAGAATCCCAGTCGCCCCTTACATTCCCAACCCTCTACGTTGTTTTAATTTCCAGAGGTATGGTCACGGGAAAAACTCCGGCCACAGCCAAGCGCGCTGTGGTAACTGCGGAGCCCCAGACCATGACAACACCTCCTGCACCAACACTCCACTCTGCACAAATTGTGACTGAAAACACCCAGCCAACCATCCCTCCTTCTCGAAAGACTGCCCCACCTGGCTTCAGAAAAAACAAATTACTAAACTTAAAACCCTTAATCCCAACATAACTTACCCAGAGGCCAGGAAGCAGTTCCTCGCTTCCCTCCTCACCAAGCCTTCCTACTCGAGCGTAGTCTCCTCTAACACAATACCCCCCCTCCCCCTCTTCCTTAACACAACAAAAACTGACTCATATGCCCAAACCGACCTCACCTGGCTCTTCTTACCTAGTCCTAAGCCCATCATCATTGCCAACAACCCAACCACACCCAATACTCACACTACCTCCACCACCACTTCCATCCTCAACCTCCCTTCCTACTCTAAAGCCCCTACTGCCCCCTACACCAACACCACCAATACCATCATACATCAAACTAAAACCAAGCTAACAATCAACAAACCAACCAACAAACAACAACCCAAAAGCAACCAATCAACAAACAGCCCGCCACCCAAACCCACATGCATGACACTGAAGAGAATATGGATTGTTCGATTACCGAACACACCGATCATATTTTCTCGTCCAATTTTCAAAAACAATCGCTCCCAAAGAAACAATCCAAAGAAAAAACAGCCAACTCAGACCCAACAGATCTTCCTCCAGATAACCCCCTGCCTCCTTATGGCGTGCACCACAAACAATTACAATAACACCCACAACATCATACAATGGGACATAAGGAGCCTTAAGGCCAATTCTGAAAAATTAACCTTCTGGCCACTACTTTTAACCCGGTCGTCTTCTTGCCTACAAGAAAATTTCTTGAAAACTACCGATCATTACTCCATCAACAACTTCGCTTGCTAATACAAACATCAAGTGGATGCCGACAAAGCCTGTGGGGGCGTCTCCATTCTCATTAGACACGATATCCCACACAGCCCTGTTCATGTGCACACCGATCTTCAGGCCATCTGTATATCTATCTCCCTCCACAAAACTTTCACTCTTTGCAATATCTATCCCCCCCCTCCTCCAACAACATTCAACCAACCAGCCTTAACAACCTCATATCTCAGCTTCCCACCCCTTCATCTTTCTTGGTGACTTCAACGCTCACAACCCTCTGTGGGGCTCTATTACCACCACCACCAGAGGCAAGCTCATCGAAAACGCTCTTCGTCAGCACAGCCTGACTCAACACTACCTCCCCGACCTACTTTCATCTTGCCACAGGCTCTCCTGTATTGACCTGTCTATCTGTTCTCCTAACCTCCTCCCTGATTTTAGCTGGAGAGTCACTGCTGACCTCTGGTAGTGATCATTACCCTCTTCTTATACACTCCAACCTTCAAACCCCCACTGACCACACCCCCAATTGGAACCTCGAGAAGGCTGACTGGCCCCTTTTTGAAACCCTTTGTGACTCGCACATCTCACCCATCTCCTCGAGGATGAGGATCCCATGTCAAACTTCAGTAATATCCTTATCAACATTGCCACCTGCTCAATTCCCAAAACCTCCAAACCCCCAAATCATCCCCCCAACCCCTGGTTCTCTGATGACTGCAAAACCGCCATCAAGAACAGGAAAAGAGCCCTTAGGAACTTTAAAACTAACCCGACCACCCATAACCTCAACCTCTTTCGCATCAGCCGTGCCAAGGCCAGACGCACTATCAAGGACAGTAAAACCAACACTTGGAACAACTTTATCTCTTCTCTCACCACCAACACCCCCACTAAGAAGATTTGGAGAATGGTTAACAGCTTCCACGGCAGAGGAGGCAAATCTCCCATCTCCAATCTCTCTCAGAATGGTGACCTTCTCACCGCAAAAAAGGACATCGTTAACCACCTCGCCGTCCCTTTCAGCAACATCTTGTCCTCGACCAACTACTCCAATGCTTTCACAATCAAAAAAGCTTGCGATGAAGCCTGGAGAATCACTTTTCCCTCCGACAACTCCGAAAGCTACAAGACCCCTCTCACCCTTTCTGAAATAAACCAAGCCATCCTCGACGCTGGCTGCATCTCTAAGGGGCCCAGATAACATCCCCTACCAGTTCCTGAAACACCTTCCCATTAAGGCCACCACTACCCTACTCAACATCTTCAACCACATTTGGTCCTCACATTCCTTTCCCTCTATCTGGAGGACAGCTATTATCATCCCCGTCCTTAGCCGGGAAGGACGGTACCGACTACCGACCTATCTAGCTCCAGCTACCGACCCATCGCCCTCACTTGCTGTCTCTGTAAAATTTTGTAAAGGTTCATTAATCAGAGACTAAACTGGTTCCTTGAGACCTAAAGAATCCTCTCCCCTCACCAAAGCGGCTTCTGAAAACGTCGCAATACCCTAGACCAGTTAATTACGCTCGATACCGCTATCCGGGAATCCTTTGCAAAAAATGAACACCTCATTGTCATATTTTTTGACCTCGAGAAAGCTTTCGACACTACTTGGAAATACGGCATTACCCGCAAACTTCACACCAAAGGCCTCAGAGGCCATCTCCCCATCTTTATTCAAAATTTTCTCTCACTTAGGCAGTTCCAAGTTGTATTGGCCACGCCCTCTCCAACCTGTACCCCCAAGAAGAAGGCGTCCCCCAAGGCAGCATCCTCTCTCCCACTCTCTTCAACCTGAGCATTAATATCATTGCGAATAACCTTAGCCCCAACATCAAACGTACCCTCTACGTGGATGACTTCACCATCTTTTACTCCTCCCCTAGCTTTCCTATTTTTGAAAATAGGCTCTAAATCAGCCTCAACCAGCTGCAAGTCTGGAGCAACAATAAGGGTTTTAAATTCTCCAAAGACAAGACAGTCTGCATGCACTTTTGTCATTTTAACAACCGGCACCCCAACCCGAACTTTGTCTTCAATGGTAATCGCATCCCCAAAGTTGAACCCACAAAGTTTCTGGGTCTAACTCTAGACCCCAAGCTCACATACAAGCAACACTTCACCAACCTGAAACTAAAATGCAACTGCTCCCTCAAATTCCTCCGACTCCTCTCCAACACCACTTGGCGAGCGAACCGCTATGCTCTTCACAGATTTTTCAGGCTCACCAATCGTGCCAAGCTTGACTATGGCAATATTGTCTACTGTGTCGCTCACAACTCATACCTCAACCACATCAACACCATCCAAAAAAAGCCCTCAGGCTTTGTCTAGGTGCCTACAAGACCTTCCCAATCACCAACCTTCACGTTGAAGCCAACGAACCCCCCTTTCTACTTAGATGTAGAAAGCTTAGCCTCTCCTATGCTTTTAGAGTCCTCATCAATACCCAGAACCCTGTTTACAACCTCACTAGGTACCCCAATTTCTCCACCCTCTTTGATAGGACGACTAAAACCCTATCCCCTCCCTCAGCCTACGCATTAAATCAGACCTCTTCCATCTCGGCATCAACCCCACCACTCTCGGCACCTACTCCTGGCTCACTTTTCCTCCTTGGGCCACCCTCTCCACTCATCACAAAACTCAAACCCACCCCTCTTCATCAATCTCCACAACCAAACCAAAGACCAACTCTCAAATTACACCTCCATCTATACTGATGGATCAAAGGAAAGCAACAAGACAACTGCTGCTGCCGTCATCCAAGACATCACCCTCAGTAGCAGACTTCCTGACTACTCATCCATCTTTTCAGCCGAGGCTAAGGTCATTCTCCTCGCCCTCAACTTTATTGAGTACTCTCCACTCAGCCACTTTGCCATTTTCTCCGACTCAAAGGCTGTTCTTACTTCTTTACTCAATCTAAAATGGGATAACCTCACATGCCACCTCCGCCTCCAGAAACTCCTTTCTCCCACCCATTTGGAGGAAAAGTGTTCTTTTCTTCTGGATACCCAGCCATGTTGGCATCTCTGGCAATTACAGGGCTGATGCAGCCGCTAAGCTTGCCCTCAACCTCCTCCCTACCCTTCTCCCCAAAACTCTCTCTGATATCAAACCGCTTATCGCTTCCCTTGTTCGTGACCGCTGGCAAACCTCATGGAACTCCTAAATTGATAACAAACTCCATGTCATCCAGCCCACAATTCCGATCAAATCCACCATCAACAACCTCTCTCGTATCAACAACGTTCATATTACCCGTCTTAGAATTGGTCACCTCACTCACTCCCACCTCCTTATTGGCTCCCCATAACCCCTCTGCAACAATTGCCACTGCACCCTCACAATCCATCACGTTCTCCTTGCTTGCCCCCTGTACAACCTTCCCAGAGCTTCTCTCGCTCCCCACAACTCAATTGCTGAGTTCTTCCAAAAAATCCTCCGGATAAAATTATCCCCTTCCTTTATCCTGCTTCCCTCTACAACCATATTTAATTCTCCTCTTCCACCCCATCTCTACTTTGTTTTTGTTTCACCCATGCACCTCCTCTCTCGATCACAGCTTTCTGACTTGTTGTTGTTGAATTTCTCTCATTCTCCCCCTGTTTCCTTTCCTTCCTACCTCTAGAATGATCTGACCTCTCAGGCACAATTTGACCCTCGTTGTTGTGGTGCCGTTAAGCCCTCACCAAACAAACAAACATTGTTTGATTGATAGGCTTCCCTCTCCCCCAGGACACAAAACTTCCCCTCTTTTTCCCCAGCATCAAAATCTTGGCGCAAATGGGCGTATATGGGTATTTGGGTAGAATTAAGATACTTAGAACATTTTATCAGACGAGGAGAAACCTTTATTATAAGGATTATTGCGTATTCCTTACTTTCTGAGTTTTTCTGCTTTAGGGATCTTAGAACAAGGGATTATCTAAGAACGTTACACTAATATATTACATTATTCCAATAACTGAGAGCCAGTAATGTTGATCACCAATAATCACCTAATTTTTACACAGGATACATGCATGGAGACATCTAGATCAACTTATAAAACGATTCGCTTGATAAAAGTTGTATTAGTGTGGAAATCTACACGATACATTTAAATCATGGTACATGACCTTATTACTAAAATGAATTATAAATATTTCGGCAGTGGCGCAACAAAATGGTTCAGGTCCGACTAAACAAATATTGTGTTTAGAAATCAAGCAATGACTGAACTTGATAACACCAGAACATGTTGTTATGGCGCTCCGCAATGCCACATTCTACATACCAGTAGCGTGCGAATCTTTTCTTTTATGGGGGGAGAGGGTATCCCTGGTGGGGGTAAACTTGTAAGAATAAATGATACACTAACTCGTCCAAAAATAAATCTCATCAAGCTTAACCGACGACGAGAGTGGTTGATTAACGAAGGTCGCTGTCAAGGCTGGCAATTAGTGGAGATCTGGGAATGCGAATTCAAAGAAGAGCTGGCGAGGAACCTACAGATGAAAGACTTCATCGATAATCTGAAACTGACATCACCTCTCCAACCAAGGGACGCTTTCTTCGAAGGACGCACTAACGCCATTAAACTGCACAATATCGCTGAAGACGAAGAAAAAAATTAAATACATCGATGTCTGCTCACTCTATCCGGGGGGTCAACAAATACTGCAAGTATCCTATCGGCCATCCTATTATCATCAAGACCCCGAAGACGGCTGATGTGAGTGACTATGAAGGACTGATCAAATGCACCGTCCTACCTCCTCGTGTTCTGTACCATCCCGTACTCCCGTACCAATGTCAAGGAAAACTCTTGTTTCCACTATGTGCCACCTGCGCTGAAACATTAGCCAAAGAACCATGCAAACACTATGAAGATCAATGCGCTCTTCGTTTAATTTGGGTGACCTGTGAGTTGCAGAAAGCTGTAGAGATGGGGTATCGCGTTATACATGTCGAAGAAGTGTGGCATTTTAGCCAAACGGTACGTTACGAACCCTCAACCGGAGAAGCAGGCTTATTCACGGCTTATATCAACATGTTCCTGAAAATGAAACAACAAGCGAGCGGATGCCTCCAGGATGCAACACCGGAGAGCAACGTCGACATCACATCAGCGATTACGAAGCTTGCAAAGGTATCCGACTCGACCCACAAAACATTGAAAATAACGAGGGAAAGCGTGCCTTGGATAACTGATGTTGAACTCCTTCTGGGGAAAGTTTGCTTAACGCAACACACTCACCAAGACAGAGTGTGTCAACTCCCTAAAAAAGTTCTACAAACTGCTGATTGACAAATCCAAAGAAGTGAAACATGTGCAGTTCAACGACAAGTACACCGCCAGGATCTAGTGGGTCGACACCGATGATTACATTAAAGTGTCACCTTACACCAACATATTCAGTGCAGCCTATACCACGGCCCACGCTCGCCTTAAACTTTACAGTTACCTGGAGAAACTGAGGGAACGTGCCTTCTATTTTGACAGGGATTCCATCGTCCACGTCCATCGACCCGGAGATTGGCAACCACCCGTCGGGACTTGCTGGGCGACATGACCGATGAGCTCGAGAAACCTTACGGTGTTGAGAGTTACATTTTCGAGTTCGTACCAGGAGGTCTAAAGAACTACACTTACAAAGTACACTCAACCAAAACTGTTACAAAGTAGACGGCTGGGATGAAGCGTGAAAGACCGCCTTCGAGTCCTACGGTTGATTGTGGCATGGCTGTCAAACCTGCTACACAAGAACATATCAGAAACTGCCAGGTATCGAGAAAAAACCGTCGAGGATGCTCTTATCAAGCTCAACCGACGACGAGAGTGGTTGATTAACGAAAGTCGTCGTTAAGGCTGGCAATTAGTGGAGATCTGAGAATGCGAATTCAAAGAAGAGCTGGCGAGAAACCCACAGATGAAAGCATTCATCGATAACCTGAAACTGACATCACCTCTCCAACCAAGCGACGCTCTCTTCGGAAGACGCACCAACGCCATTAAACTGCACCATATCGTTGCAGACGAAGAACAAATTAGATACATCGATGTCTGCTCACTCTACCCGTGGGTCAACAAATACTGCAAGTATCCTATCGGCCATCCTACTATCATCAAGATCCCGAACACGACCGATGTGAGTGACTATGAAGAACTGATCAAATGTACCGTCCTATCTCCTCGTGGTCTGTACCATTCCGTACTTCCGTACCGATGTCAAGGAAACTTTTGTTGCCACTATATGCCACCTGCACTGAAACATTAGCCAAAGAACCATGCAAACACCACAAAGATTAACGCGCTCTCCATGGAACTTGGGTGGGCTGTGAGTTGCAGAAAACTGTAGAGATGAGGTATCGCGTTATACATGTCGAAGAAGTATGGCATTGTAACCAAACGGTACGTTACGACCCCTTAACCGGAGAAGCAGGTTTCTTCACGGTTTATATCAACACGTTCCTGAAAATGAAACAACAAGCGAGCAAATGGCCTCCATGATGCGACACCGAAAAGCAACGTCGCCAGCAGATCAGCGATTACGGTGCTTGCGAAAGTATCTGACTCGACCCACAAAACATCGAAAATAACGAGGGAAAGCGTGCCTTTCATAAGCTGATGTTAAGCTCCTTTGGGGAACGTTTGGTCAACTCAGCACACCACCAAGACAGAGTTTGTCAACACCCTGCAACAGTTTCTACAAACTGCTGATGAACAAATCCAAAGAAGTGAAATATGTGCAGTTCAACGACCTGTTCACCGCTAGGATCCAGTGGGTCGACACCGATGAGTACATTGAAATGTCACCTAATACCAACATATTCAATACAGCCTATACCACGGCCCACGCTCGCCTTAAACTTTACAGTTACCTGGAGAAACTGAAAAACGTGTCCTCTACTTCGACAGGGATTCCATTTTCCACGTTCATCGACCTGGAGATTGGCAAACACCCGCCGGGATCTTTCTGCGCGACATGACCAATGAGCTCGAGAAACCTTACGGTGTTGGGATTTACATCAACGAGTTCGTATCGGGAGGTCTAAAGAACTACACTTACAAAGTACACTCATCCAAAACTGACGCCGTAATTGTCGGAGAACGCAAAGTGAAAGGCATCATTCTGGATCACAATGCCATTCAAATGGTTAACTTTGAAGCGATGAAAAATATGGTAAATCATGTTGATTCAGGAACCGGCAGGGCTTAGGACGATGATGAAGAAGTCGTTGTTCCCGTCCACCACGCTCACCGCATTCAGAGCGACGCTCCCGGTGAACTTCTTACTAAAGCCATCACTAAAAATATCGACTGATCTACACAAAACCCGTCATTTAGTCTGATCTCGCAACCCTTCCGAATGGATATGAAACCCTTCATCCCCACAAGTCCCTTTACATGAAACGGACATGTTCGTCTACGACAAACGGGTGATTCAACTAGACCACATTGCTGAATGCCAACGTTAGCAACCCAACCTTAGATGAAACCCTAGTGATGGCGGAAGGAGGAAAAAAAAAAGCTACCATGGCGACGGTATTCTGCGTTGGATGGGGCAGGTACGTTTACCCTATAATCACCCGACACACCCATTCAGGAAAAGCTATACATCTCGGTAATATGACTGTATGCTGTCGTCGAGAATATCCTGTGACGCAATCTGATGACCCAGATTAAAAAAATCTTATCTCAGGGGCCACTATACATCCGCTGATTAATCAGAACCGAACTACGGCGAAGCTATGACGTCATAGCAAATCCGGCTTATGATTGGTTAGCGGCTGTAAAATCGCTAATCAGATTTAGTTGATTTGTAGCTTATATAGATTTCATCATGAAAAGCCTCTGAAGACGCTAAAATCGCAGCGCTTCCGGGCCCTTAACCCCCTGGACCCTTACCATAGGCTCGCATTGGCACTAGACCTTCCAATAATTTATTCTGTCCACAACCTTTACCCCAAGCCCCAACTCCCCTCCCCTGACTCTTTCCATACACACATTTCAAAATGGATTTACGCCACTGTTGTTCAGCTGTTCACGCATACCTATACATACAGGACGCTTAAAGGTATACAGTCCGGGAGCAACCCGAAAATCTAGAGTTTCTCAAAAAGGCGACCTTAAATATTATTGCATATCAAAAAGCAGCGGCAAAAAGTTTTGAATATCAATTTACTATCCGTCTCTAAAATGTTATGTTATCCATTGAAATTTTGGACAATCCGGAGCGGAAAATGAGAAACCCCATATGTATAGTGTGGCTTAGTCAAATATGTAGGCTCATGCGATGACGTAATACATCAAAGTTCCCAATTTTTTTGGTATTTCAAAGTACCCAGTTTTTCGGGTTGCTCCCGAACTGATATAGACATCAGGTAAAAATTGTATACCCTTTAGAAAGAAGAGAATAATCTTTAAAGTGCTAAATCACTACAAAAGTACCTTGGTTTTCTGAGTTATGACTATTCAAATTTCTAATGTATGCAAAAGTTGTGACGTATGAAAGAGACAACTAAAAATCTTGAAAACTATACTCTTTATTCTATTTCTGCCCTTAATTTCAGTCATATTCAACTGCTCCAAAAATCGTTTGTGAAGGATCAAAAATTAATGAGTTATGATAAGGAAATATTTTCTATTTGTGATATCACAATTTAAAGATATATTAATTTATTATGATAACGCCTGAAAAAAACTGTAAAATGGGCAATTTTTAACCGATTTTGGTGAGACTTTTTGTGAATCTCATGGTTTTTACCTAGAGGCGTAGAAAGTGGGGCGGGGCATTAGGGGGGGAAGGACAGGGGAAAACTACCCCATAAGGGGATTTCAAGTTTCCGGTTGCATGCTTTCTTCCAGGCTGGAAGGTAAAAATGTGAAATTATTAACATAATATTGTGGTAAAATCATTGAATAAGTTGGCCAATTTGGGGGGAAATTTGGCCAGTTCGTGAAAATTTTTAGCCAAAATTTCCGAAAACTAGTCGAAATTTCCCAAAATTAGAAGAAAATTTCCGAAAATTGAAGGGATTTTCCGATTAGTTACAACGTTTGATAGAAACTTAATTTACCAGTACAATTTTTCCACTTGTCACCATAATTTGTATGTTTTTTTTTGCTCCCTAAAAAGTAAACCTTTCTATACGTCCTTGTTTTTAGTGTATTGCCTTCAAGCTGTTATACAATCTGACTGTCCATAGATTGTTAACAGATGCCAATGATGACCACCTAACTTGCCATGTATGATAATCTATATATCGTTCTCTTCATGATATTAATTCCCTTTTATAGGTTAACCACCAGGAGACTTTGGTTTGACCTTTTGACGGGGTCAAGTTTGAATCATATTTTTAGTTTGATATTTCGGCCCAGCATGATGGATGGCGTGACTGATGATGGAAGGTCAAATTTCGGATAAGTGTCGCAATAGCCTTTGGACTGTTGTGAATCAAGGAGCTACGTGTATAATAATAATAAACCTCGAGAGTAATGGACAATTAGCTCAAACTTCTCAATCGGTCAATGCAATGAATTTGAGGAGTTATCCATTTATACAGTCATATTGGCAGAGGCGGCTCCTTCCAGTCCTTTCGAGAAGGTGAAATTAGTGGTCAAGAAGTTAGCTTGGTTAGTGAGAAAGCACAGAGACTTCTTACAGATTATAATTTCAATAAATGAAGGCATGAATAATTTGAATTTCGAAATATAACTTTGATCAAGTTACGATTTTCATTACATTCAAGATTGAATGATGCACGGTTGTGAAAACAGCTGAATGAATATACAATTCTTTAAATTTGAGTTATTAAAAATGATCGAATTATCTAATCTAAACAGATTTTGCTTCAAGGTATGGTTCAGTCTGTCAATTTTACTGCACGTGCCAATTACAGAACTCACCTCACTTCCCTGACATGGTCAGTTATTGCATCTAATTGGGTCACAAAATGTGTGCAATTGCGCAGTGCATCCCTTAGTGCGTTAGTCCCTTGGGTTCACTAACTTGCTGACTCATGTATAATGACTTACTACAAGTACCTGACCATAGCGTCACTCTGGTGACTGATAAGTTAATTTGGTGCAGGGGCGTAAATGCGTCCCCCATGAATTACGGCCCTGGTGACTGGCAATTTGGTGCAGTGACGTAGTGTCCCTCAGGAATTACGGCCCTAGTAGCTGACAATTTGGTGCAGCGACATAAATTGGTTCTCTATGAATTACGGCCCTGGTGACTGAAAATTTGGCGCAGCGACGTAAATGCATCCCCTTGAATTATGGTTCTGGTGACTGACAAATTGGTGCAGCGACGTAAATGTGGTCCCCATTAAATACGACCCTGGTGACTGACAATTTGGTGCAGCGACGCGAATACGTCCCCATGAATTGCGACCCTAGTGACGTGAAAACTTGGTGCAGCGACGTTAAATTGTTCCCTAGAAATTACAGCCCTGGTGACTGAAAATTTAGTGCAGCGGCGTAAATGTGTTCTCCAGGAGTTACGTCCAGTGACTGTCAATTTGGTGCAGCGACGTAAATGCGTCTCCCATGAATTACGGCCCTGGTAACTGACAATTTGCGGCAACGACGTAAATGTGTTCCCCAGGAAATATGGCCCCGGTGACTGACAATTTGGTGCAGCGGCGTAAATGCGTTCCCTAGAAATTACGACCCTACATTGACTGTCAATTTGGTACAGCGATGTAAATGCGTCCCCGTGAATTACGTCGCCTGGTGACAGACAATTTGATCATTGATGTAAATGCTTTCCCCAGCAATTGCAGCCCTGGCTGCCTGGTGACTGACAAGTAGAGTGATGCACATGTGAGTCAATATTTCATTTGTCAACTTGACTCACCTTTGACTGACCGTGCCATATTGCGATGGTGGGGTAAGGGTGGGGGTAGGGGTAAGTGGGAAAGTGAGTGCCAGGCATACTTTGGTTACGTTTGTACAAATTTTGCAAGAGCCACTAATAGCCACCTGTCCCACATGGGGCAAACGCTAAGATTAATTCCCCAAAAATATACACGTATATAATTTCTTATAGGGAAAGTTTGGGAGGGGGATGCCCTTTCCCATCGTCACTCTTCCTGTGGTCGTGAGCTGCATGGCTACACTTTTCTTGGATGCAATATGCTTTTCAAACAATTTGTTTTAATCGATTCTAAAACTTGGAATTAACCATACACTGATACATATCTCAATTGAGAGAATGAATTTCTTCAAACTTTTGATTCATCCAAAAATACCATTGACTCAGGGAGATGATGTCCCATCTTCCTGACTGGTCTTTGTGGAAATCATTTGGAAGCTATTAAAATGGGTCTTCATTAGCATTCGTCATGAAACAAATATGCTAAACATTATTGACATGATCCACTTGTATTGTCAATTCCTATTATCCAAAAAGTTTTCAACATAAAATCTCTTTCTATTATTTGTTATGGACGCTAATCAATCCGTTACTACCCTATCGTGATCTAACCTTCTGAACTCTCTGGCAATATGACACACGAACCCTCCTCCTTGTTGCAACTAACAACAAAACAATCACGATTTTACGTCGCGTCAGAATTTCTCTATTTCTCTAGAGAAAACCATATTTTTCATCATGAAAAATGTTTCAAGTGTATAGGGCCTAGACCGTTGTCATTTTTCTGTTTTCTCAGGTGTCGAACAGGCAGACAGGACATGTGCAAAGATCGTTCACTTGGATTTGGTGTGTAATGAGGAATTTGAGATGATGTTCCATTTACGAGGTAAAGACTGCTATGTTGAGGAGATGTTACCGTTGTTCATACTCTTACATTTTGTGAGGCTAAAGTAAAGTCATTTCTATTACATTATTTACAAATACACAAAGTTGAGGATTCAGAACTTTAAAAATGGTTAAAAGTTCAGGAATTTTTATCGGATTTCTACAGTCTGACAGTACTTATATTAAAGTAAAGTCATTTCTATTACATTATTTACAAATACACAAAGTTAAGGATTCAGAAGTTTAGAAATGGTTAAAAGTTCAGGATTTTTCATCGGATTTCTACAGTCTGACAGTACTTATATTTTTTTCGGGAACGTCTTTTTAGATTGGGAAATGTGAACTTAGAGAAATTTATACTGTAGCATACTGCTGTGAGACAAAGCAATTGGTTGAAGCGTCAAGTATATGGAGTCACATTTGGGGTGAACAATTAATAATATATGCAAAATGTATTCCAAACCACGATCAAAGGAGACTTTAAGACGAGGTGACTTAAGAAGAAGAAGCCTGATGCTTCTACAAAGTTACCAAAACAATGTGGATCCAAGTGGGAAAAAGAAACAAAATAAACCTGGTTTGAGTGTAGCGTACGGTACTTCTGATTCTATGTCAAAATACGGTCAAACAGTGAACAATGTCGTACCGGAAGTAATAGAAAGAAAACCAACTTTGAATCGAATTGTTAATGAAAGGCAGGATATAAGACGATTAGATGCAATGCTAGATACCTCCAGTGACGCATCATCCCATTCGTCACCGTTACAGAAACGTCTGACCCTCCTAAGGCCTGTTCGCACCCCGAAGAGGGGGTACGAAAGAGATCACCAAAGAACTATCCCAATGACTTTTCGTCCAAGGATCCTACCAAAGTCCACTTCCTCTCTTCAGTCTTTCGCAGGCATGGGCAGTTCCTCAACTGTGATTAACAACAGCACGGCGGTGTCAGATCTGTTTAAAAGAGACCGCTACGCTAATCTTATTCCCGATACATCCATAAATAACCGGAATATATATCCAATGACCGATATACAGACACATGCGCAAAACGACCAAACACAAGATGACTGTGGCTACCTGCAACTTGAGATGACCGAGCGCAAAATAAAAGACTTTCTGGACAGGACTAGTGCCGCAACGGCTGCGCGATCTCACAATGACATCATGGGCATCAACGACAGTCACAACGAGATGGTCGACTCTTTGGGTTTTGTTGGTCCTGAAAAACGAAAGCGTCAGATTAGTAAGGTATACCATCTTGAACCGCCTCGTCCCCGTTCAGGAATGACGAGTATATCACCCAGTGCTTCATCTGGTTACGCACCGTCATTCTCACCCTTTCCATCGGGTAATCGTGCAGAGTCCCCACTTATTTTACCACCATTAACTCTCCCTCCAATACAGGGCCAGCGAAATGTGAATGAGAACCATTTGGTACATCAAAGAGGGTCAATAGAAACAGCGCGAAAACCATTAACAAATAAAGACTGGAAAAACTTACGAAAATGTAGATACTTGAGGACCGGCCCAGCGCAAGGCGCAATGACCGAGTTATCGGTGAAAGAAATCTTTAAAAAGACATGACAATTTGACATATATATCAACATTTATTTTCAGGAAATGAATTTTCTTTCAACTGGGCAGTAAATGTCACATGCCAAGGGCGTTGAAAGCGGGGTATGATAAATAAATCTGATTTATTCAATTATAATTTATAATACCTCGGTCCGATTTTAGTTTCCCCATTTTAGTTTCCCCATTTATAATCATTTGAATTGACCACGCTTAGCCGTAAAATGTAGCATTACATTGTATACACTGACGTAGCGCCTGCGTATATGTAGCACACAACATGCAGTTAGTACGTGTACATGCATGTGACAGGTCACAGTACTGCGAGCGTGTATGTACTGAATCTGAATCGGTTAAGTCGGCAAAAATCCTTCAAGAGGACATGAACGCCAACCGAGCGTAAAAAGTATGAGTAAAAAAACAACTAGTTAGCAATACAAGTGTTAGTAAGTTTAGCCTTGAAACAGTTGAGACTTGGTGCATGTACAATGTCTGACGGTAAAGCATTCCAATCCTTTAGTGTGTGAGGGAAGAAAGAGTGTTTATATTCATTCTTTTTAGCATAGGAAACCTGAAAATTAAGGTCATGATTATTTTTTGTATTAGTTCTGACGTTGGAGATAACTTCATCTTTATTGATGGCGACAAGATTGTTATTGATTTTATATAGCATATGTAGCCGGGTGTTGTATCTTCTTGTTTTAAGCAGGGGCCAATCTAATTTATGAAGCATGTTTTTTACCCTAGATTCATAAGAGTAGTCTGCCACACAGAACCTGGCTGCTCTCCTTTGAATAGATTCAAGTTTATCCACATCGCACTGGTGATGGGGGGTCCCGGACTGCTGATGCGTACTCGAGTACTGGCCTGACTAGAGCTTTATAAGCAGTGGATTTAACGTCGGTGGGACAGTTTGAGAGGTTACGTTTTAATAGGCCAAGTATAGAGTTAGCTTTCTTGGTTATGTTATGTATATGTTAATCTTATCTGAGTTTATTATCAATTTCAACACCTAGGTATGGATGGGAGTTGACATGTTTTAATGGCTGGTTGCATAAGGTATAAACAGGTGATTCAAAGCATTTCTTAGAGAAAATTGACAAGATGTAGCATTTAGAGGGGTTGAAATTCATTTGCCATTTGTTTTGCCATTGTTCAAGTTTGTTACTGTCACGTACGTCGTGTCTTACAGTCAGGAAGAATCCTTGACTTTTGGTGTAATAAGAAAATACACCAAAACCTGGAGTTTCGTATTCATTAAGATCCAAGTAGGCCGCCATTTTAACTTGTGATAACGTTGTATCAATAGGATTTTTACTAAGAGAACCGTAGTGTTTGTGTATTGTAACGTATGATGTATGTACACGGTACCAACGATGACTAAGCCAACACAGAATCACGTGTCGAGAGGGCTGTTCAGAAGCCCAACGGAAAACTTATGTTATTTTATCGCAAAGTCCACGACGAAATTAAAAAGTCCGCGGTCAAATGTAATGAATATCATTTGATATCGGTTTTTTCTTAAAACGAAAAAACCCCGCGTTCTCATTAAAAATCCCCACTGACTTAACGTTATTACTAGTTAAAATGGCGGCCTCCATGGATCATGTAATTAACTCGAAGCTCCAAGTTTTGGTGTATTTATTATTACATCAAAAGTCCAGGATTCTTTCCTACTGTCTTATACTAACTTAATTGTCTATCCTTCTTTGTTGAGGACTTTTGAATGGGAAGAGAAAGGAGGGGGGAGGGAGGGAGGGAGGGGGTGTGACGTGATAAATACACTTTCAGCACCACCACCCCCCCTCCCCTTCCCTCACCCCCACAGACAGAAACAAAAAATGTTCCTACGCCGTGCGCTTGGAGCATCTGCAGACTTTCCAATTTTGTCCTAAGACATTAAATTGGTCCGAATCACTATCTATGTTTCAATTTTTTCGCACAGTCAGTCAATGCTCCACTATTTGATATATTTTCCATTTAAAAACAAAACAAATATACACCATGTTCTGAATAACTGTCTTTTCCGATAATTTATTCCACAAATTTCGAAAAGCAAAAATCCGAAAACAGGGGTCGTTTCGCTTTGAAGTTGCTATACAAAGACCTCGAAATATGAAATAAACTCGAAAAAGCTTGTAATGATACCATTTTCTCGTATTTTCTATACTTTTAATTGCGACTGTAGAAAAATTTCCCCCTTGTTTTGGGTAAAACATTTAAAGACCAAACTGTTATCGTAACTGTCATAACTGTATACTCTGCACTCATGTTGTAAGTAGTTACGTTACTGACATAGATGTAAGTAGCTACGCTACTGGGATAGTTGTAAGTAGTTACGCTACTGGGATTGATGTAAGTAGTGTTACTATGCTACTGGGATAGATGTAAGTAGTTACGCTACTATGATAGATGTAAGTATTTACGCTACTGTGATAGATGTATGTAGTTACGCTACTGGGATAGATGTAAGTATTTACGTTACTGTGATAGATGTAAGTAGCTACGCTACTGGGATAGTTGTAAGTAGTTATGCTACTGGAATAGATGTAAGTAGTTACGCTACTATGATAGATGTAAGTATTTACGCTACTGTGATAGATGTAAGTAGTTATGCTACTGGGATAGATGTAAGTAGTTACGCTACTGTGATAGATGTAAGTAGTTATGCTACTGGGATAGATGTAAGTAGTTACGCTACTATGATTGATGTAAGTATTTACGCTACTGTGATAGATGTATGTAGTTACGTTACATGGATAGATGTAAGTATTTACGTTACTGTGATAGATGTAAGTAGCTACGTTACTGGGATAGTGTAAGTAGTTATGCTACTGGGATGGATGTAATTAGTTACGCTACTATGATAGATGTAAGTATTTACGCTACTATGATAGATGTATGTAGTTACGCTACTGGGATACTTGTAAGTATTTACGCTACTGTGATAGATGTATGTAGTTACGTTACTGGGATAGATGTAAGTATTTACGCTACTGTGATAAATGTATGTAGTTACGCTACTGGGATAGTTGTAAGTATTTAGGCTACTATGATAGATGTAAGTATTTACGCTACTGTGATAGATGTATGTAGTTACGTTACTGGGATAGATGTAAGTAGTTACGTTACTGTGATAGATGTAAGTAGTTACGTTACTGTGATAGATGTAAGTAGTTACGTTACTGGGATGAATGTAAGTAGTAACATTACTGGGATGAATGTAAGTAGTTACGCTACTGTGATAGATGTAAGTACTTACGTTACTGGGCTGCTGGGATAGATATTCATTGTAATACACAACTGCGTAATACAAATAATCACTTCACATTTCTTTTCTCATAGGATAGAAAGTTATTTGGTATTAATTTTAAATCTCTTTATCTGTTTTTCTATGTATTCATGTATCATTTATATTTTGTATTTACTATCACTTTTTCTGTCCTTTTGGTGGAAACTGATGAATTTAAACTCCAAACATTAGGACCTGTTTTGTGACGTCATGTAGCAGATTTACCGATGCTGTGTCAAGCAGTTTTCATGTGACGAGGTTCCTTATACGTGCATACGTATTAATATCACGTTTGACGTGATACTTCATTTCGTACGTACGTGATATTATCAACGCGTACGTAGGTTATTTAATTATTTTTTACCATGTCACTTCTAGAGCTTTGTACTTTTTTTTTATTCCTGCATTGAAAAATTAATCATGCATTATTAAATTTCATATTTTTCTAAATATATCACAAAAATCTTTAGTTTAATTTATATAATAATACGTACGTACGTAATAATACCACCTACGTACGTGATAATACTATCACGTACGTACGTGATAATAATACGTAACGTAACGAGATTGCACATGATAATAAGACGTATGCGTACGTAATAATTTCCACGAACCACCATGTTATTCATCTGTTCATCCCGTCATTTAATACAGTACAAAATCACAAAACAGCAATTGCTCTAACTTTCCCCCCACTTTCGGAAGGCAAATCCCGTTCATGGGTTTGAGATTGGGGATCCATGACCAATGTTGGCAATTGCCCATTGGGTAAATAGGTAAAAGGCCTATACGTTTGAAACTTAGGACTTGAACATTATTGAGGCCAATCTCTCTCCCGCCACGGCCCTCGGTGACGGGCCCTGGTATATGACGTGCTTTAATTGTGTCAAATAAATATTAAATATATGTTACATCTTTTATGTACTATGTACGATTTATGAGTGAGTGGATTTCTATTTGTTTCCAAGCTTCAAGAATGACCTAGAACAATTTCATATCACTTTCAAAAGCTGCCCCGGGCTGCCCTCAATTTTCAAAATGACCAGTGGCGGCACCAGGATTTTGGTCATGGGGGCAAGAGAGGGGCAATGTTGTTTCAAGTTGGCAAAGCCTATAAATCGGACAAAATATGTCACTTTACAACATTTTCTGGGAGGAGGAAAGTGGGGGGAAATCAATCCGGAGTGGGGGGATTCCCCATGCCCCGGTAGCGCCGCCACTGAAAAGGACACCTCCTGCCACCTCCGACCCAAATTTTAAAAGGGTACCTCTTGTCCCCTTTCGCCACTTGCCCCCGTAGTTCCGATATCGATGGCTGTGGCTTCTAAAATGCCAACCATCATGCTAACTCCTTCACTGTTTAAAAACTATGCCTCCATCTATTTATTTTCATACAAAGTGTCAAAACGAAAGTGTTGGTAGGGGAGAAGTGATTTCTATAGGGGCCAGTGGTCAAGACTACTAAAGCCCAGGGGACATGATTCATGTTGAGTCAGACTGAAGCGTGAAAAGTGCATCACAGGTAATTATTGAAACCAAAATAAAAAAATAGTTAATTGGGACGAGTTGGTTGGGGGAAGGGGTCGTTTGAGGGCGAGTTGACCTGTAACCAAAGCTGCCCACCCTCATTCCCCATCGTCTTCCCCTCCCATCGTTCCCCTCTTCTGCTATCCAAAGCTTACCCCATCCTTCCTTCCCGGGCGATAAAATCATGTAAGTCTTAGTGGATGACAAGTTGACAACTAAAGGATTCCCTGACCCTTGTCCTAGGTCTCTGGTGTGGTGTCGTGGAGGATAAGCCAGGAGAATGACATAAA